>JAUESI010000018.1:9354291-9373000 GCA_032275145.1 Synergus laeviventris | reverse complement strand
AAAAGGTTATATTAATACAAATAATACGAATTTTACAAAATTTATTGAAATTTTAGAAATATTAAAGGATTTGACGGTATCTTGTGGGATATTATGTAATTTTAAAGGATTTAGTGAGATATCATGGAATTTAATTATAAGTAATTTTAGAAAATTTTATGTCATGTTAATTGAATTGAATTAACGATATTTAATGGAATTTTAATGAATAGCATGTTAAAATCAAAGAAGGAATTGCAAGCTTTTAAGTATATTGCAAAAATTAAAATCTATAACATACGTTAACAGGACATCAACTGTCACTTTCTAATTAAAAACAAATCTCAAAAAAAGAATAAAGAGCCAAAAAAAGTAAACAGAATAAAACCTGCAAACATGATGACGATTATTTTTAAATAATCTCAATTTTCATGAAAGATCAAAATTACTGAAAGTTTGTCTCTTCATGCTGTGGCCTTTTTTTTGAGATGTAATTATTTGACAAAATACAATTCCTCCTTTTTGATGCAAAAATATGTTATATTTAAGGACATAATCATGTTCTAGATTATCCGCCGCTGTCGTGCTAGTTATCGCAATAATGAACTATTGTTTTAAATGAGTCTGTGGTTATGAAAGCAGACGAGCTCTGCTCATCCATTTTCTCCCCATCCGCCATGAAGCATACGTCTGCTTTCTTCTGCATCGGAAGGTAGGTACGAGCTAACTGTGTAACATTTATGAATTCTCTTTATTTTTCACCAAAAGTTTCCGACTACGGGTAGGAGAATTCTCACTGGGGAGTGGAGATTAAGTATTGTAATTTGTTCGATCACTCAATACGTGACCGCAGGTCAGACATTGTACCAGTGGAGCCATATTTTTATTTTTAAATCGAAGCATTCTGTAGTAGTTCGCCCACAATTTACTAGTCAATACAATCACATACGCCTGCAATAACAAATGGGTCTTCTTACTTAAACGAGGCAAGGAAGCCGGCTTTGCTTGTTGGCGCGGCCAAGAGGACATTTTTCATTTGCCCGCTTTTTGCAGGATCGACGCAGCATGTACGTATATCAGCGCCATAGTGTCTGCAATACACACACATATATATATATAGTATCCCACAACAATCCGCTAACAATTTTCCACACAATTGCGCTTTAGATTATATTTTTTAGAGCACAAAGTTGTTACTAACTTTTTGTTGTTGTTTTACGACGTATTGATTCCTTCCTTTTATTGACATTGAAATAATTGATCAAACTCGCAGATCCGTTGGCTCATTATATCCCATGAAACTCGGCTATTGTCGAAATTCATATGCAGAGTATACTAGAAAAGGAAGGAGGAAACGAAGCGACAGGACACTACCAATGAACATGTGAATATGAGATAACTTGAGCTATCGATCCTGCAGCTCGCAAGCCGATACCTGTTTGCGGGGCTCAAAAAAAAAACCACTCATTCGTTCCTCCGGTAACAAAACGTACACATGTTGTTTTTGTATACATTTCTTCTTGTGTGGAAGGTAATTACTGCATATGCTATTCTGAAAAATTGTGATTGGAACTTACAAAAAAATTGGCAATGACTATTTAATCATAGATACTGCAATAAAATAATTATTTCCTAATTGTTGTTAATAGTTTATTAGAAAAAGCAGAAAAAATAAACTGAATAATACAAACATAAAATTCTGCAAGTTCAAACACAAAAGAACCTATTCAATGTACTCGTGTTCTGTCATTGTATATGGTCGGAATGAAAGTAAAAGTTCTGGGCTCTTGATTCATACACGCATTGCGTTTGTTGATCTGTTCTTTTAATTTAAATAATTAGAAATCACAAACGTCCTTATTGAAAAGCACTATATTTATTTTAAAACTAGTAAATGTGCATGCCAGAGGTATGGGGTACACACCTCAATGTTCTAAGTTCTATCGGTTCAGGGTTAGATCCCAACAATTTGAAGGTAAGTGTTTAACTGACTAGCGTCCTGGTCCGTTTTTTATATTTTTTCATTGCCAAATGAAATTTAAGTCATTTATTTGATGGAATGTTGAGCAAGGAATCTTGCGATGTGATATTTGAAATATTTAAATAAGTACTTTGTAAATTGGAGATTTGCTATTTGGAAAATTTAAAGCATTTGGAATATTGGAAACGTGCTATTTAAAATATTTGAGTACATTTAAAATTTGTTATCTGGGATATTCGAGATATTTGAGTTAAGTGAATTATGTTACGATGTAAAAACTGCTACTAAAATACATTATGTACTGTAAAAAAAATATTAAAACTAGTGCTATGATTTTACAGCTCAGACTCTGAACAGTATATATGTTACATTGTTACATTATAGGTAAAACGAATCCCCTCTGGAATTCCTATTCTTCAGATTTTGTTTTTTTATTTAGGAAAAGTGGTGTAGGTCTATAAAACACTTTCTGAGGAAAAGAGCTTGGATGCTGTTGAAAAGAAGATTTAGAGGGTTTGGGAAATAAGCTTTCTTTGAGTAGTATGCTTTCAGGTTTCAAACATGGAGGTAGGCAGGTGCTACGTACGTTATGTCTTTCACCTTCATCGTTTCGAAAGAGTACGGGGTAGTTACGGCTGGTGGTTACGGATAAACCTACGTGGTGCAAGGTCGCGGCACGTACTTGTGTTACCTATCTATAGCGTCTTTCCTTGGTTTCTCAACGGGTGGGAACCAAGAAAAGGAACTACGCATGAGAGAGCACCACTCTGACCCCAGACGCAGCTCAACATGTCGTTGACTGGCACTGGCGGCCAAATATATGAAACCTGCACGTGGGAACATTTCTCGCAACTCAAGTGCTTCTCTTGCTCTGTCTTCGCTGAAATAATAGCCTGCGACATCAAATTGGATAACCAGCTACTCAGAACTGGAGCAGGATTACAGTTAGTTAATTACAGAACTCGATAACTGTTGCTTTGTTGCCCTTTTACTGATAAGAAATAAGGAAGAATACTATTCCCTATAGGGAATTTAAAAAAACGAAATCAACTTTCGGGAAGATATGTATATATGTTTCATTAAACTTCCAGACTCCGGAGAACTCTCTTCTTGCAGGTCAAAGCTAATGAGTGTCAACGAAAGGCATTAGGATCGACAACTTTTTAACTTTTTATCAGTCAAGCAAATTTTTCATTAAATCTTCTTTGCTAAAGAGAATGCATTAGAAAGAACTACAATTTGTGTGAAGATTCATTAACTTTTTACAGTAAAAGTTTTCCAGTTAAAACTGGTCGGTTCTGCTGCACTTAAAGCTCATGAATATCTGCAATGTAAAGCCGCAAATCAATGGACCATCTTCTGTGGAACTTATAAAGTAATTATAAGTGAAAGTAAAACAGATCTAAGAAAAACGATATTTAATTATTTCAATAATTGTTATTTTCTATTCTTGTTCAATTTATTTTGTCTTGAATCTGAGTACCAGTTTGGCTTGTAAAATAGTTAAAGAGTTCGACTGATAAATTAGAAGATTTTCCTCCCAAGAACTTAGCAAGAAAGTTTTGCAAATTGATACAAGATTTTTAACTTTCAGGAAAAAGTTTTTCAGAGAGTAAAAAGAAAAAAGGAACTTAATGATCCTTATCCTGAAAGGTATATGTTAAGTTTTACTTAACTATCGTAATATTCCTATGAATGGATGTTTTTCTCATTAGGAAGAGTCTAATAAGATCGATCAGTGAATATGATCTTAGTTGTGTAAAGTATTGTGAATGCTTTCACTAATGAGTTATACATTTTCAAAGAAAGGCTTTTTATACTTCTTAGGGTATTTTTCTCTAAGCATATCGCGGGATTTTTAAATGAAAAAGTTTAAATTACGATATTGTATTGCACAAATTAATATCAATTAAGTTTGTCCAATTGATAGTTTGGGGCTTGCAGCCCCTTCATTTGAAAGTAATTACAGGTGAAAAATCAATGCCAGAATAGCATGTGAGTCGACACTAATGTTGTTCAAGTACTAGGGCACACAAGTTTTAAAGAGCATGTCTCAGGTATGCGTCGCGTGAGCGTAACCAATTCATGCTTTCCTCTCATACACCAGGAACCAGGGTTAATGATCGTAGTTCAAGCAGAAAATTAATTTCAGTTTCGCGTTCTTTGGTAATTTAAACTAGTTCAAAAATTCTATTTTCCGACACGTTAGCTTCACGCAGTGCTTAGGTGTTATAGAATAAATATATAACAAACACGAACAGTAAAGTAATGAAATAGTTGTTTCATAATTAAGTAAATTAAATTCAAATTTGAGAGCTTTGAAGATTATTAAAGTTTTACCAGAAACTGATATATATTCAATATAGAATATTATGGAAAAAATTAATTAAACAAACGTACTTTAATATTAGAAGAGTGAAATCTACATGTGGAATAATATATTCTTCATTATTGGCTTTAAATTCGATCAATAAGCCAATAAGCACATTTAAAATGAATTGACTTATATTTCTGCACGAGAGCTTTATATATAGGACAGAAATTCATTAAACAGCCTTCACGTTTAGAATCAATTGATTGCAATTTAATACCACAATGTGAAATTGTGATCCATAGAAAACACTTTTCCAAAAAGATTTATATGAAAAAATTGAATTAAATAATTTCAGCCTTTGCATCTCTATTCGTCACAATCCTTCCTAATTGACTCATACCAGCTCGAGTAAATCCTAAGCTTATGTCTGTGTACGGCCCTGCTCGCAGTTCTCAAGGAATGAAGGTGTAAGAACTGTCGAGACTTGTCAGGAGAAACGTCGTATCTTCTGATTTCAGTCTGAAATAAGATCGGTTGGTGAAAGGTCGCCTGACTCAAGGACTCAACGCTTCAGACGGATGCCAATTTCAGCTTCCAGCGCTGCACTCGAAGCGCAAATCTCTTTTTCTCTTCAATTCGATGAGAAATTTGCATGCCTACGCAGGGAAGCCAATCCCTTGGAAATGTATTCTGCAAATGTGTATGCGTATCAATAGAAAAATGAGTTCGAAAATTGACATCGGTTGAAAATTTATAGTATAAAAATAAGGGGCACAAGTTTTCGAGTTACATAGAGTTAAACATCCAACCATTTTAACAAACTTATAGGGAAATATCTTGAAAACTGCAGGTCTGAGAAAAAAACTGTTCCTTATGAAAGTTATTCGGCTCTGACGAGGAAATGCGAAGCAAGACCTGACCTTAAGACACAGCATTTCCTCGTCAGTTTTATTTTATTTTATTTTATCAAATATTGAGAAATTTTATTGTAATTCACGAATGATTAACATACGACCCTCTTCTCCGTCTTTCTGGACTTAAATTTCAGTTTTCAACATCTGATGGTGCATGTGTGGACAAATACTGATTTGCAAGTTGCCTCATGATTTAGACTTGCCTTTGACTCTGCAATTTCACTCCACAGAGTTCTGATGCGAAAAGCTTGCAGTGAATTTTAAAAAAGAGTGGGTGAAGCGTGATGGTGATGAATAATTCACCGAGATGGAATAAAATCGACCCTTGGGCGTCGGAACAAATCATGGTACATTACTGAGGTTATAAGAAGAGTAGGTGAGCTTCCCCAGCGGCTGTTTCGTATCAGGGCGCGCTATTCCGTTGCGCTCAACGTGTCCGACTAGGTGATAAATCTTATTTATGAGCTCTCGAAGCTTGATTCGTTGCCAGGAGCGTTAAAAGCTCGCTTTGGATGGAGGTTACTTGAGTTCCTGCTGACTTGAGACTTGTATGGCTGAATTAGTCGCTTAACGCGCGTATCTTTTGCTACCATTGCTCGTAAAGTTTACATAGTACTGAGCTATTCGTGAATATAGTCACCCCTAACGCATTCTCCTAATTAATGACACCTTAATGCGTCCAAGCCTCGAGCTTTTCTTCCTTCGTCCAAGGAGCGTCACCGACGCTTTACCGGATCTCAATTTACCCTTCCGGCGCAATAATGAATGAGCCCGCCCCGATCTCGTGAAAGCTTAATTAAATTTTCGAAAGTCTAAAGCTAATTGAGTGATTCATTGCGGCCCAGGTCCATTCGCAAATGGCCTGCGAACGAGTTCGTTCGCTGGTCTTTACGTTCCGCTAATTCCTCGTGACTCCAATCATGAATCTTAGATTCTAGGGCTTTAGTTGCTCGTTTGTAGAAATTCAAAGGGACTATAGATCACTTGTGCAAATTAACACATTTTGCATAATTTTTTATGTGGATTGTAGAGCAATTATGTTTTGTAAGTGACAAAAGTTTGATTACTTTTTTAAGCATCCTTGAAAGGCAAGTTATGATATAAATGTTATTTATGTTGTCAACCCAAAAGAATTGATATACGCAGTTATTCGGATAATGCGATTAGTTAGTCTGAGCGTAAACCACAAGTATATATATAGGTTACTCCATCGCTTCATTAGGAGAAGTAACATGGTATAGGGAATACCTTAAATTGCAATGTTCGCAATACATCGCTGACATTTTGTGTGATTTTAGACTTTATTGTGTATGAACATTGTAATCTAAAATTTTTTGAATAACTAGCCAATTATGAAAACAAGGATTAAGAATATTAATATCGTTATTAAATATTACAAAATATCCTGATGTCATTCTACTCTTCATCTCGAATACTTTCTTAATTTATAACTTCTTATTTAAATTTTTTTCAAAATGCAGCCCAGCTTCAGGTCAACTTAATGAGTCGAGTTTGTCTAGGAATATCATGACCGGCACGAAGGCTCGATGAAAATAGAGAAATAAACCACACTTGTAGAATCGACCTAAACTCTATTCGTTCTGTTAGTCCTCTATATTTATTTTTATATTTTTTTTTATACTGATGTACATTGTACACTGCGGCACCAAATACAGAACACGATTCGTCTCCTTCGGGACTCACGTACTATATGTAGATCCAATGTACTCCATTTAGATAACGATTCCGATGTTTCCAACAAAGGATCTACTCGAAAACAGTTTCAAACATATATTGCATTATTGCACTACATACTTTGCGAAAGCACGATTCTAGTATTGATACTGCAGTATATTTTTCCTATTTGTCCTTTTTAATAATTGCAAACACGTAGAAATATGTAAGTTGTTAGGAGTAGGCCCCAAGCAACTTAAGTAATATTTTAAATCTATCCGTTTCACATTAAGAACCTCTCATTATCTTTGAACCAATCCTTTCAACTCCTCATTAGCTACAACAAAGCTAATCATGCTACAACTTCCTCCTCTAATACAATGTGTAGCATGATTGACTTGAAGTATTAATACTAATAAATTAAGAACGAAAAAATTTAATTTCTTAGGAAGAACTCAAATATATCACATAGTTTAAAATTTTTCAAGATAATTCAAGAATGTGTTCATTTTAATTTGCATTTTTATCGATTTAGTGTAAAAAGTATTTTATTACTTGGAAAATAATTCTTCCTGAAGAAGATAAATATTGACGGCGGTTTCAATAAATACGATACTCACCGATCTCACCCTTTGAAAAGTTTTGAGTTTTGACCAACTTTCGTGACATTTAAGTACTAAAGTCGATATTTCCTGAGAGGTTTGGTATTCGAGCGCCTCGCTTAAATAACTTTTAAAGCCAACCCATGACTTACCGATTAATATTGATTGAAGAAGGAAAGGCTCTTACATTTTTAACTCTACACACTTTGACCGAGCAAGATTTTTCCTTTGCTTCAAGAAGTTCAACACTATCTACTTAGGTCTTTAAGAAAGTTTTAGAAAGTGTGCATTCCACTTTGTTTTTCCATCATACTTAGATGAGGAAGGGTAAATAAGAAATAAGAATAATCGATACTAAGTAGCACTGAAATTTATAGTCGGGTGCTTGCTATGAGGCCCAGTTGATCCCTGATGGGATTGGATGATGCTGATTTGAGAGAAGATGGAAACTTAAAGGTAAACTTATCTTTTCTTTAGAGCTTCAGGCTATAAATTCAGTTTTATTTTCGATTGAAGCTAAAAAAATTCTCATTTTAAATAGAAAAAGTATTGTTTAGAATACAGTACGAGTATGAATTTAATATAGAAAATATGATACAGCACCATGTGAGTGAAATAATAACAGTTATGGATTCTAGTTCAAGAGATCTGACTCCCGTGCTAATGGAAATGCGGCTCAAAAGAGCTTGCAAACGTAGTGTGCGTTTCATATAAAACAAAAGACTCCAAGTTTAGTACACCGGTCTGGTTTCAGCAGTCGAGAATACAATAGCAGTGAAGAAGACACATGCTCCAATGCTCCCCAAAACACAAATATAGGGTAATATAGAATTCGTAATATAATAGACATATTGTTAAAAATACTTAATTGAAATGGTAACTTAAATGTAAGTCAACACTTTGCTTCCTGGTTATGAAGAAGTTACAAATGCATTTTATCGACTTTTTTAAATATCAAAAAATATGTTTAATTCTTTTTTCTCTCAGGCATGTTTTCAGATATTTGTTGTGCAAATGAACCCTACAAATTTCATCAATTTATCTACAACTGTCTTCAAGTTATAGTGGCGACAAAAAACGGTGACATCCATGCATATATGATTAAACCATTTTTAGAATATTGGAAAATGTAACAACTACAAAGCTTCCTGTATAAATAAATAACGTGTGACAGAACAATCCCGTTCTAAATCATCAATTACCTTTTTTTGCCATCCAGAATAATTCATCCTGTGGCCTCAACTAGCATTGTCGTTGCGTTGCGGTAACATTTCCGGAGGGTAGGTCACACGATATTGCCGTCGAACGAGGCATCTTATTCTGTTCTTGTCTGGGTTGAAGAAAATGTAAAAGGCAAGGATGTTCCGGTGTAGATACGTCTACCGTACTATGCATATAATACCGTAATATGACATGAAAGTGAAGCTTGCAACATTCACTTGAAATAAAAAAAAAACGTTTGAAGTATACAATAAGGCCTGAGCACAATCGTGAACTAAACCCGTAACCTGTACCCGAACATGGTTCTGTCCTTTTCTATCATATTGACCTTTCTCTCTTGCGGTCAAGTGACAAGAGAGATGGAGCAATATGATAGAAAAGGACAGGACTATATTCGGGACCAGGTTATAGGTTCAGTTCACGATTGTGCTTATGTCTATAGCAGAAGATCTCCAAACGTATAATATGCGGGCTACGCGATTGTCATTTAAAGGGTACATTTTGTAGCATTGAAATCGATTAGGGGCTGCCGAAGTATTACGTAAGCAGCTTGTGTTAAAGTGGGGCTCAATTGAAATCTTACGTAAGATTTCGCTTCGTCTAAAAAATCAGTTCGGTCCTTATTATAAATACATTTTTATTTAAATAAATTAATAGTGTTTTTTTTTTCGTGACTAAAAAATATATTTTGAATAAAAATATGGAAAATGATCTCAAAAGTTCAAGCTTCACGTTTGATATATTTTAAATCAGAAGCTTATTATTAAAATAAATCAATCAGCATTTGTGAAAGTGATGCTTACCAAATTCCTAGTACCTACTATAAATATTGCTTGTTCAAAATTAATTTGGCCGTCCATACGCCATAGATTTCATTTCTCCTCATCTCTGTTTGATCAAATTTCCATTTTTCCGAATTATCATTAGGCAGGAAATTGCACTTGTTTGAAGAGCAGTTCGGTGCAGCTTCTGTTTTACTGATATTTTTAGTCAACATCTATCTGTCAAAATTGAATATAAAAATTGTATAATGATAGAAACATTCCTCAATTAACCATAAATAATAACTTCAGTTCAGACTGTAGTCTTGATTTTATTTTTCAAATATGTGACTTCAAACTAAAACTGAATTTCTGAAGATTGCTCTCCTGTTCGTTGAATGCAATTATGAAATATTCAACCGCTTTCGTGGTGAAAATGGCTCACGGCACTTACACTGATCTAGTTTCCCCCGCCGCATTTCCTTAATTTGCACCAATTAGGAGCAATAAAATGGCGAGAGGAATAGAAAAAAGACAGCACTTGGCAATTACCTATAAACAAATTGGCAAATGGTTTCATTTCCACAACCAAAGTTTTATCACCGACTGATAGGAGTTTATAGATGAATCAATTTAGTAGACGATTACGATGGTCTCAAAATTGCACCAGCGTATTAAAAAGTTCTACGATTTTGATTCTCAGTTTTTAGGATTATCGGATTCGGCTTTTTATTATTTTCAATCCGCTCGCATCGTTGGGAGAACGAAAAATGTTGTCATCAGAAGTAACTAGCAAAATAATTCGTGCTATAATTCAATTAGTCGCTTGCAACCGTTTACAACCTTCATCACACCAGGCACGCGCTCTTTTTGTTGGCTCCAATGTGGATGTTTCGACGTTTTAATTAAAACCGGAATTACAATGCGCTTCCGTGCACTTTTAATCACTTTATGAATTCCACTGTGTCACTTCATATTATTGAAATTATAATTTAGGGATCTGATTTTATTTGTTATTCAAAAACGTGAGATTCTCACTTAATATGTTTCTCTTCCTAATGAATAATGAATAGAAAAGCATTCCTATAACGAAGCAAGGAATCTAATTAGCCTAGATGAATTAATTTTTTGTGAAAAATGTCCTCAAATATTGCTACTTTAATAAACATTGTATACTAATTAAGTCACTGCATCCCACTCAATGTCATTTGTATAATATTTCCCTAATACTGAAAGGAGGTAAGACCTTGACAAAAAAGGAGTATACATATGATCTCTCGAGAAGAGCTGCAAGTATATCGCTGACTCGTTCATTCCGTGCGCTAATGAGAACGAAGCACTCCATTAAGTCAAACGATGTTAGAAGTAACGAAATCTACCATCAAAGGAACTATACTGCAATGCGATATCGCGAACCAAGGCTTGTAATCCAGTCTGTCTTGAAACGTGGCATTCGAGGCAATTTATTGCAGTGCACCTTACATTTCTCAAGCCAAGGGTCTAAATAATGTACTGGATTTTTCCTAAATCCGATGTACATAAAGTTTACTTTAAGGTTACGATTCGCGACAGATCTTCTCATTTTCATATGCATTTATAAGACAGTTGATCACTGGCAAAATATTTTCTAGATCATAACCTTTACCGCTACAAAAAAAAGTTGCAGGTAATTTGTTGCAGTTTGATTTTTAGAATAAAGTTATAACTTACGCATTGAAGCTTGCACAGACAAGTATAAAAGTTGAACTCACCTAGAACAGAAGAAATACGAATTTTTCTTAATCATTATTATATTATACAATTTTTGTATAGGAACACTGTGATTCATATAAAGATGGAGGTGATTGTACATAAACAGGCAATCAGTTGAATACATTTGAAATTTACTGCTATAAATTAGTGTATTACTCTCAATTTGAAAAATCCTAAAATTCCCATTGCACGCATTATTTAAATTTGCCGAACTTGACAATTTATTCATGCAAGATAATGGGGCACACCCCTGGAGAATGAATTCTCGAAAGCCTATTATGTATACCTCGCAACGATATTCTCGGCCAATTGAGTTTAGCAGTGCTTCGTTAGAATCTGCCTGGGTTAGAGTGAGCATCATCAGAATTGGTCGGAGGGTATTCCACTGCTGCGACCGCGAAATGGCGAATAATACGATCTGCCTGGGTGTGGTTACAGCTTTAATTCTTTCTCTAGTCGCTTCCCTACTTCGCAAGTTGGCGCGGGCGTGGTGAAACCCCTTTTTATTTCGAACCGTGTGGTGGTAAGTGTCCAACCCGGTTGCGATTATAGGTCAACCGAACACCAAGAATGCAAGAACCTGACTCTCGTGAACGGGTATAAGTAATAAAAAGAAAGAATCCTACATAAAAACTTAAACGCCATTTGAATCAAAAAATTATATTTGCTTTGGAATATTGCGCATTTGAGTTAATTAAATCTTCCAGATTAACGCTTGAAATATGCATCTATTTAAAGCTCAAAACCATATCAGCGGAAGAAGCAAGCAGTTTTAATTCAACCTGCTATCCTGCATTAAATTGCAATTAAACTTTCTCGTAAACTATATATATATACATATTTATATGTGTTTTTTCCTTGATTCTTGGCAATTATTTCAAGTTGAATTCACATATATATATCGACGGTTGTCTCGTCGAGAGAGATCTTTCTCTTTCCGGGTGAAAATGCTATTCATATTGCTCAACTTGAATTAATGCACATTTAATTTACTTTATATAATTCCGGATGCTTTCAATTACAAAGATTAAAAAGTCGGTATTTTAGAACCAGGTCAATTTAGCATTTTATGCCAGGCATGGGTAGAAAGGAAAGTAACTTTTAAAATATAAGAATGAAGCATCTCTCGATGCTAGAGTTGCTTCAATCGTCCATTGTGAAATAATTATTCTTGTCGGAAACTTTCTGTATCTAAAAGATTGCTTTGAGTCAAGTTTTCATGGAATAAAGCTTCGTAGAGTTTAGTGCTCTTTTGTTGTTGTAAATGGTTCATGAAAAGGGATAATTGAAGCAACACATCAAAATCGGAAAGTAGAATATTACTCATGTGATAATCAAAATGGTATGTAACTTTGCTTTCGATTCTTTTGAAGAAAGTAATGCGCTATGTATAATTTTTTTTCAAATTTATCACAACTTTCAGAAGAGAAATATGTGATACAGACTGAAGAGATCTGAGAGATACAAGTCTATTTTCATGATTGTAAGAGCCTTCCAAGTTTCTTGAAATATCTTGTGAATAGCGTATAACAGAAGGTTCCAGAACACGCTTCAATTTTCTCTACTACATGAAAGAAGACCTTTAGGTTAAAAAATAAAGGAAGATAAAACAGAAAATGAAAATTGTATAAAGAGATGGATGGAAGGTTGCACTCACTAGCTTGTACAAAACTAGAAATGGATTCTAAACAAATTTTCCGATTTTCAAGAATTGTATTTGATAATATGCATTTATTTTTGAATATTTGGAAGCTTTTGGAATAGTGAACTAAATTAAAAATGTTAATCATTATTCGTTTTGGAAATATTACTTCAAACCGCAATAATACAGACATAACAAGGTCAAGTGACATCTCTTTTATGTATTTGGGACAATTTTCCGTCGCCACTCAATTCGGGATTGCGGCCTAAGTTCATATTCTGCGCCGTTGTCGATAACACCTTACTGGATAATAAATGCGAATGAAGCGTGACCTTTTTGCTAGCTCACACCCAGAGATAATGGTGGTAGTCACACGCGACAGGGTTTGCACCCTAGAGTGAGCCTCACTTATACGAAAGAGGCTTGGGCTCACGAGTAAAAGCGACCTCGATTCGTACAAATGCAAATTACCGTTAGGTTTCATTCCATTCCCTTCTATTCCACTGCACTCCAGCTTTCAGGTCTCCAGCGGGTCATTTTTGATCCTCTCAAAAGTGATACCGACGAATTCTCCTTCAATTCAATGCAAAAAAATTTGCTTCCAGTAATTTATCTAATGAAATTTCTCATTCAATCGTTAGAAATTTGTAGTGCTATTCACAGCCCATTTATACTTCCGCAAATAGAAGGGTTGGCTTAGAAACGTCTCTACCTGTTCCTTTCGTTCCATTTGTCACGTGTCAGAATATCTTCCGGTCCTGTTAACTTGGTAACTTATCGCTCATATCAATCTAGTGGATCGTACAGTGGTTTGGAATTGTTGTCTCGTGTTTCTGAGCTTCAATATGCATTTACCAAGATACATTGAAGACATTAGCATTAAAATGATCCATGATGATAATGATAATGAAAGATGGATTCTAGTTTCCATGAATTATGAATTCCTGTTGAAGATGTTTGCGTTCGTTTAGAATTTTGATTGATACTTCGAACAGCATGAACCATTTGATTGAAAAAATGTCATTCACCATTTACCTTTAGCCTAACTTTATATGATCCGAGAATCGCGTTGAAGAACTGACAGCTCATTAATCTGAATACTGGAGAAACAGTAAAAGTTAAAAAAAAAATAGATTACTTTGGAACCATGCTTGAATTACAATAAGCCAAATATTTGGTTTTTGACAAGATGTAATCAATTTTAATTTTCAAAAGTGCGCTTCTATTACGTATTCTCGCGATTTTTATTTCAAACTGTCTAATTAATTGTTTACCATACCCTACATTGATCTTTTAAAAGATAGATGAAAATAAATAAGATTCATTCATCCCAACTGAATTCCTTGAAAAACATTCATCTGAATTCACCTGAACCGATTTAAATTAATTGCTCTCTTTGAATAAGAATTCTTCTTTGAAACGGACTTTTCAATTTATTTCTATTTCGTCCAGATCCTCATTCTACACCACATCCCATAAATTTGAAAAAAAAAACCCTAAGTGAAATTTGAAGAAGCAAATAATGGAAGAATAGATTAGGTGATTCGTGGTCAACAGTCTCTAGTGACCCCCATCTTGGATTCAAGGTAGTGAAAGATATCATGACTATTCAGCTTCAGATCCTCGTTCGGGCTGTATCGTTGCCTCGGCTTCGTAACGACATAACGAGTTGTCTACATGGGCTTAATTCAAACTACCCTAAGCCAGGGGACGGAGAAGCTGGAGGCGGACGTCGTTTCCAAGCGAGGGTGGGGTGCCTCCAGCGCTTGGAGAATCGAGTTCGTGCTTCGAGTATCAACCAACTAAGAATCTTCCCCGCGGCTAGGCAAACGGTTGTGGCTTCCACCTTTCCAACCCTATCAACATGGGACCAAAAACTTCTATACGTATATCTTCTTTGTTACATAACATAAACAACATAACGCTCCTGTGCCTATTCAGTCCACTAGCTGAATTCATTAAGCCCATAAAGTAACCGTTATACATTATTCCGTTTTTAAAATAAAATCTCTTCGTGCAAATAGAATATATTGTGAAAAGATACTTAACCAATCCGCTAATGCATAAGAAAGGGGCTGAAAACATTGTTTGTGAAACAAATATTTTTGAGGAAGAAATAATATATGGTATAATAATAATTTTAGAATAGGGAGTGGGAGAAGGAGGTGGGGAAAAAAAGAGTTGGAAAGAGGGATGAGAAAATTACAAAATATTTAAGAATGTTTTAAACTTTGATACCATTTGGAAAAAAATGGAAGAAGAATATAATTTTATTTACTCTGTAAAAGGATGGGACTCTACTATTAAGGGTAGTATCCTTTATTGGAATTATGTGGGATTATGGTTCTTGATTAAGAACCATATTAAGAACCGTAAGAAGATCGAAAAGAAAAAGAATATGAAACTAAGCAGTAACTAGCTGCATAGATAAAATTACTTCGAAGGCTTGTATTTTATCTACATGGAATATTCACAGAAATATTGATTTGCTTTTGCGGAAAATAAATGATCCCTATGTTCTTACGCCATGGGGTTCTTACGCTAAACCTTTTTTTAATCTCACAAAATGTGAGCATTTTTTCCTAAAATAGAGGGTGAGTTATCAAAACATATATTTGGGCCACCCTTATTCGTGACTTCTTAAATATATCGGCCAAAAAGGAAAGATTCTAGAAGGTTAAACGAATATATTCTTCATTGTTGAATCTTGGATATTTTTTTATTTTTAGAAAATATATTGAAGTTGATTGAAGAATAAATCTTTAAAAGATGATAAGTTATGATTCAACAAAAAAGTTTGTTGCTTATCTGAGAAACATATTTAATGCTTTTATAGTCACATAAAAGCGTGTTGGAAAATCTCGTGAATGTCGACGATTCTTTTTCCGAGCACGGATTCTAACCCCTCAGCATGAAAAGGTAATGAAGATGGAGAAGTTGTAACGAAATAATTAATATGCCACTTTTGTTCGACTGTACATCTTGATCCTGCAGGGGTTGAGAATGAAGGGTTAACGTTTTACGAAATCCTCGCTCAATTATTGTAATCAAAAAACAATTTTCTTTAATTAATATATTTTTTTAATATATAGAATGATAAACTAATCCCACTGTTTAGACTATCAATGTAACTGTGATGCTTATAATATAGTATAACATGTTTTTGTGACCTGCTTGCAGACATTACTAGTAAAATGAACATCCATAAAAAAAAATGTGAACTAGATGAATCTGAATGAAGTTCTGTATCAACTAAAAATTGAAACGCAGTATTTGCAAGAGATATGCATTTGCCACATAAATTGGGAATGATAGTAGTAGTGACGTATGAGCTTCGATACATCACTCTCTTTGCTAGCAGGTGACATGAACCACAGATAGATGCAGTCGCGCTCTCTATTCAATATCCTCTTTTTTTGCTCGCGCTCCCATAATTTTAGCATTGACTTTATTTCTATCATGGTTCGTTGTACACTTTTTTGCTGGCACTGCTAGCATTAGTCACTATCAGATATACCAACTGTAAGTGCTGGAATATGCAAAGGTATAATAGGGAAAATTTTGTTCAGCTCTAACAAACTTATCTTTTCTATACCAGGAAACAAATGTTGTAAACAACGTATTGAAAGAACTTGGAATTTTCACAAATTAAAAACAAAAAAAAACGAAACACACGTTACATTTCTATGCAAATTCATCGAGAGCTGTATTCAATCTTTCTATGTATATAAAATTTAATTTTACTTGATATATCAAAGTTACGTCCCTTTTAAAGATGCATTTAGATTCTAGTGATTGAAATTGCTGACAGTGTGCTTAATGTTTTCGAAATATCAGCTTGCGGCTGCATTGTGACTCATTGGTGAATACAGTTTCAACTTAATTAATAAACTCTCATCCTTCCATCAGTGCATCAAAAACCAAATTTGAGAATGTATCCCTTGAAGACTACCATTGACGAACGCTTCGTTAGTTCCAATTTACTGTACTTGAACCGTGATTTAGATGAACTTAATAGCAACTACGCTGGGTGAAGTCAAACTTCCGAAGATTAACTTCAGCTACAGGGTTGAACTAACGCAAGTTAAGTGACCCAATATGGGCTACTGTTTGTAATACGATTATAACAGCATACCGTATGCTCATAATTGGCTATCCAATGATACATGTACCTAGTATTATTAAATATACGAGCTTGCATGAAATACGTCAAGACTGAATATTATTCAGTATTGAGCGTATATTCGAATTTGCTAAATATAGGATTCGACTTCAAAATAGAAATGCAGATAATACATTCAATCACACATTGTTTGTTGGGTTCAATAGCAGATAAACTCGTAATGCTGCACAAACTATGGTATAATAAACATTCCATGAACTGAAAAGTAAACTGACCTTATTTTCCAGACAATATTGAAATGGAAATTATTGTTTAAGAAAGCTCCCACGTTTGAAAACAATCAAAGAATATGATGAAAATTTTGTTTCAGCTACGAAACAAATTATTAGAAAGGGATAACTACTTGGTCTACTTAGAAGCATTATTGGCTTTTGATTAATTAAGTTGCACACGTCTCCTGTTCGTGTCGTGATCAGTATTTGGTTCAATCAGCGTCAAATGACAGACTTTCTCAATTAGAGGATGAAGCTGTAAAACGGAATCTATAGCAACAAGATGTTGCCATTATCTAATTTAATAAAAAACGAAAGATTCATAAATAAAGATTGCTATAAAACAAAACAAAAATAATCATGATTGGCTTATGTTAAGAGAAGCATGATAATTTTTTCTTTGTTTAATTAATACCATAATTAGCCAGACCTACAATTATTGATTTTGACATATACCCGAAATATCCTTATTATTCAAGAAGGCACTCACCAAATTGCAGATAAGTGCAGAAAGTAATTCCAACTAGCAAATACATAAATATTATCCAGTAAATTAAAGTCGGATAAACTTTTAAGGAAGTAGATCGTTTTTCACAGAAGTCAAAGTTTGTAATTGGAATCTTTCGGTATCTTTTAATGTACAAAGTCGAAGTGCTCTCGAAAAATATAATTTCCTTATCATTCCAGGTGAATACACACTTAAATCATTTCATATACCAAGTCTGAAAACTCGAACAATTTTCTATTAAGAGGTGTTCAGAGACTAATAAAAAAAATTCTGCTTCAGCGAAAATTTCTAAAAAGGAGAAAATAGAATGGAAAAATTAAGTCTTAATTTGAATTCGCAAACTAATTTGCATTTTAGTACCTTAAAAGAGAGCCAGTTTACTATAAATCTTTCCAAGATAATTTTCAAAACAATAGAAATACTTCTTGTGTTGCTGAAAAATAATCTAGTGAAGAAATACTTTGTGGAAAAGTACCAACGACGGTGTTAATAGAAATGGCAACCTTTTACTCTCATTTTCCCACCCTGCTGTTATTCTGAGTCTTTTCTTTTTCCGGGTTAAGCAGACTGTTAATTTAAAGTGGTAGAAGCGCACTTCATTTTACGCTTATCAATCTTAGTTATAAAGTTTAAATGAAATTAGTTTTTGGTATGTTGGACAACTACGTGTAACGGCCAGAATATATGCTTTACGTAACTTTCGCTCCACTCTGCTGTCCCTTTACAGGAAACGTTTTACTGCACACGGAAATAATTACAGCGTTAGTTCACACGATAATAATAATTAAGAGCATACTTTTCGTGTTGGGAGTTCGATATAATGCAACAAAGTAGGATAGCACGATACCACTCTGGGAACGAAACTTTAATCTAGATTTCTAACGTAACGCTAACTCCTTCTTAAATTTTTCAGAAATCTGGGATTGAAGTCCATAATTTCTTAAACAGACGCGATCAGAACGTAAG
>JAUESI010000018.1:9342021-9354191 GCA_032275145.1 Synergus laeviventris | reverse complement strand
AAATGTATATTTGCGATTTGAAAGGATTTCCATTGGGAATTTGCAATCATTTTCGCAGCAGTCGATTTATCATAGTGGTTGAAATATTTTTCAGTTACATAAAAGTATAATAAAAGGTAATTTTTTCAGTGAATGAAAATCATTTTTAAAAAGTGAGAGAACTAAAAACTTGTCTCTTGTCTGGATTTCATTCGGAATCTCAGTATTGGCACATATGTCACACTGATAGTTTAAGAAGAGTTTTGAGACTCGAGAAATCTAGGTCAGCGCCTATTTCCAGAGTTCGGAAAATTGTCACAAAATTGTCGCTGACTAACTTCTTCTTGTACCTTAGTATCTCTGTTTCGTCTGCATGCACCTTTGCGTCACCGATCTTCGCACATAAATCAGGGCTATATGTACACTCACGAGCCGGAAGGTCTATAGAAGAAAAGCTTAGTGACGCCAACAACGTATCAGATACGTGACTTGGATAGGATAGTCTTCTGTAAGCTCAACTTATCAGCCAATGAAACGATCGTCCACCCCTGCATCGACCAAGCTTTACCTTCTATTGTATATAAACGGCTCAAGTAATACAAGAACGATTGGAGCTTCCAAGCCTAAACCAATCGGAGATTTCGACTTCCCCAACCTTAGATTCATTCGCAAACTGCATTTCGATTGAATGAAAATAGTCTTCCGCATACGAATTCTTCGTAAAGCTTTCAACACATTTTCATTGATTGCGGAATTACTAATAAATAGTTTTAAACAAATTTATTTTAAGCGACCGAGGCAACTGACCAGCAGGGCACACGTTTCAGAGGGGCGCAGGTGGGGCGAATTTTTTTTAGATATATATTTTTTTGGGGAACTGTGGGTATAAATTTTTGTTTGCAGTCCTTTATATCGACATAATTTTTTGCCCTCAAAATATGAAGCAGTATTATATTTCGATGCATGATTACAAAGTTTCTTTGAGCAGTTTTAGGGTTGAACCTGACATTTTCTCTAAAAGGTAACAAGAGATTTTTATATAGGAGATAAAAGCGAAGTTTATTTTTTACACAATACATTCCGAACAAAAGGGTGGCCTGTAATTAATATGAATAATTAGCAGGAAAATCAAAGGAACTTTTCCATCTAATCCTTTTAAATGTGTCACGATTTAATAAAAATTTGTGATACTTATCTATCAAATAATTAATTACAATTTTACTCAAAAGCAATGAAGAAAATTGTACATTTTGCAGTAATTAGTTTCTCTGTTCTTTTGTTTCAAAAAATGATTTCATATTTTCACAATCGACACCCTTATGGATGATTAGATTATTTTGAAATTAATGCAAATAAAGAGTATCAATTAAAACTCTTGGATTCTTATAATGTTGTAAAAGAAAATGAAACTGTTATTTTCCTTCAAAGTCTAATGTGTCAGGATTATTGCATCTTTTTTTAGCTGAACAATATGCAAAGTTTCTTCAAAGTTTTAAAAACTACTCTTTTTCTTTCCCTTTAGGCTACGAGGACGGTCTTCATTGTCTTTTCTTGCACTATACGGATTAAAAGGATTGCAGGTTTATGATTTAAAATCTTTTATACCCTACGAATAAGGGAAGCCTCTCCCGCTTTTATTTCACAATTGAATTCTCCCTCGGTAAGGGTAAAGTCAACAGAATCTTATATACAGTATACGGTTTTAATTAATTAATGGAAACAAAATGCGAGAAATGAATAGAAATTTAATTTTCTGAAAAAATCTTATTTGAATGATACTTTTTTAACTTTTGTGTCATCTTGAATGTAAAAAACTGTTGGTTCCACATTGGAAATGCGTCAAGAGTTATTTTGGTATATCGCTTATGTTAACGTACATTTTACGAAACTGAAATGTGACATTGAATTATTTAGTTAAACGTTTTATAAACTTAATTCTCGCTTGTCAAACTGAATCACATTATTTAATCTATTACGTTCATCAAAAATTGAACTTCTTGGCAGCAAAAATCTAACTGAAGTTAGGGAATTTGCTCTTTTCCGTTTCACTCCTTTTCTGTACTACTATACAAGATATCAAATTATAAAGAGGTCATTGACATTTTTCTTCATTGTTATTGGGGACTTATACCACACAATTACTACATTAATCACATTAAAAAGAAAAAGGACGGTATAAAAACGATATACATAAAAAAGATATAAGAGAAGATATAAAAAAAGGAGTATAAAAATAAAAGCTGTAAAATGTTTATGGTCAAATCTATTTGGTAAATTTTAAAGGTCATATGCTATTTTACGACCAAGTGCAATACCAGATGAAATAGTAGAGAATTAAATTTATTTACAATTTGGACAAAGGAATCATAAATAATCAGGAATAAATTTGGTAAGCATGAAAGAAGTTATTTTCATTTTTCACCTGACCACACCTGACTTTTAAATTGGCCCATCTGGCACTCACTAGAACCTTGAACATGGGGAGTCGACAGACCGTGGCAATATCCTTTTCTTTACGTATAAATACGCCTGGCTTCACTTTCTTGTTCACAGAATAGTACCACCGCGTGAGAAATTTTTTTAATCATTAGGGTGCTGATAATTTTCAAAATAAATCACTTTAATTATTATAGTATTCTCCTGTTTATTTCTTGCAATTACTATTATATAAAAAGAAACTCTTTTAAATTCCAAAGGGTATGGTACATATTAATTTTTTCAAGTAAATGCAATTAACATTCAAACAATGTGACCTTTTAGAATTCTAAAGAAAGATTTAAATTTCCACCATAAAACCTTTTAAAAATAACATTAACAAGAGCCCTTAACTACAAAAGATCCGAACCACTTAATTACTGATCTACTTTAAATCTGCTTTAAATCCTCGAGCATAATTATCATTCACCAAGCATATTCCCTCGTATTTTTCTCTCCTCTAAATCTCATAACATCAACTTTTCATAATTTCACCTGTGCAATCTAAAAATATTGTGTAATATGCCCCTCAGCAAAAACAAAAACTTTTGCAAAGTAAAACCTTGTACCAGAATTTGACTAAGTCTTTACTTTCCTTGATATCAAACTAACTTCAAATAAAAAAATATATATTTTTATTTACATTAAAGAACTCGTTATTCAATTCTAAAATGTAATTAAAAGTTAAAATAAACTGATCCGTATAAAGTACACAATGTTTCAAATCTCTCTTATGGAATTTTAAATTATGAGCTTTTATCTACTAAAATACTCAAGCATAATTATTTTACAGCCACATATTTTCTCTCTCATATTTCTCCTCCAAATCTCATAACATGAATTTTTTATAATTTTACTTCCGAGATATGAAGGTATCATATATCATAATGAACCCTTTTGCAAACAAACAGATATATGCAACGGCTCTCAATTAAAAACGCGTCATATAACTTCCCGTTGCATGCGTATTGCATCTATCGAAGCAGACCGGAAGAAAGGAATGCTTTATATTCGAATGAGAGAATTTTGTTGGGGAAACTCACCTTCGGCACCCGAAGCAAGGGCAAAGTGTAAGAAAAGTAGAAGTCCAAGCACGCGAGATGCCATCTCTTCCCGATTCTCTTCCTTTGGTGGTTTCCTGTCGGTCCACTTCTTTTTTCTCTAAGTGTACCAATTGGGAATCCCCAGCAACACAGTGCTTACACTCGAAACCACGCTACATCGAAGACTGCACTTTAAAAAAATAAAAATGGCTCTCTTTTCCCTAAATCAACATAGGAACCAGAGCCCTTGCACGATTGTAAACCGCACACACTTCACCGGTTAAACGAATAAAAACTGCACGACTTGCTTAATTACCCTTTTTCTTTCTCAATTCGTCCATTGTCGAACTCGAAGTCCGAAGATGAAAGGAAGAAAATAAGAAAAAGGGGGGAAAAATTTCGGGATAATAGAATTGGTATAGGAAAGTAAAGTTAACAGAATAATCAAATTAGGAGCGTTAAATTAAGGAGACACCAATTTTAGCAGCAAAGCCAAAAATGGAACTGGACTTTATTGTTAGACACGTAAAGTCAATATTGAATAGGGGGAAATAAACTTTAATTAGATCCTTCCATCCCTTTTTATTCGAATCTCGCGCACTCGGATTATTCTTTCGAAAGTGCAAACTTAAACTTGATTTTCGCGGGCTCGATCGCCGAATTATTATTGAAGAGTTGAAAGATTGAAGCACGCAGGTAGCACTCGCATGTCGTTCGTTTCATGATCTATGATCCATAATATATATGATGATCTATAGATCGCGGAGGCGCCGGCTTTAGGAAGGAAGGGGACGACAACGCGACGGCCGTGTGAGGGTTGAAGCCGCGAGCAACTGCCTCGGAGCGACTACGATCTGTAGAGGAGGCTTCGCGAAACTGCCGAGCAGTGCGTTCGTTAAGTTTCGGAGGACATCGCGCACCTGTCGCCCAGTTGTGCGCGGTTGCGCATGTCTCGGATCCACGCAACTACCGGCTGTCCGGGGATGCAGGTGGCAGCCCACTGGGGTCGGTCGAGTGTCGACCAAGGGAAAATCTCAAGTGTACACCGGGCATGTCTTCTTCGCAAACTCTCCACTAACATTTTTCCCCCGGAAAATCTTGTGAGGGGAAATTTTTTACGAGACAAGAGTTTAAGATGAGAACTTGACAATTGATCACTCAGCAAAGTCCAAATTTTTATTAACATCTTTTAAAACAATTCATTGACTACGTAACGTTTTTAGAGAGAGTAGGTAGGATTGAAAAAAAATTAGAAATCATACATCGTAGAAAAATTGGGACTCTAAAAAAGTATAATTAATTTCAAGTCGATATAGATATGTCTGGGTCACGGGCGCTTGAAAAATACGTTTGAAAATTTCCATTTTTTCTTTGTTTTAATTTTTTTTCTGTTCAAGAAGTTTTTGTGCTTCCAATTTTAATTTCTTTGACTTGTAAATTTTTTTCTAGTGCATTTTTATAACTAGAATGATCTTAAATACCAAAAATAATTCTTCTGTTATATACACAGGCGTTACATTTTTTAAATCTATTTTAGGGGTAAATTAAGCTGTAATTATTATATAGGGGATCAATTTTTTAAATCTACCAAAAATTGAGAAAACTTTTCTCATGTTCCGGAACGTAAAAAAAATTTGAAACAAAGAAAAATTGCAAATCCCTGCAAACAAGAAATTTTTCAAACATATTTTTTTAAGGTAGGCTATGGCCTGTAAGTTTGGGGAAGTGGGGGGTTGAGGGGGTTGAAAAAATGAGTGGAAAAGTGAGTTGGAATGTTTACACACATTATAACTTCTCTCTAGAATAGTAATCGACATTTTTCTCACAAGAAGATGATAAATGCAGATTTTAATTCGGTATATAAAACGTTTTTCATGGTCAAACACTTACTTGTTGCATAAAGATTGATCTGTGGAGGCGAGTTACATCTTTCCGATTCGTCTGTACCAAAGCACCTGTAGATAATAAATAAATGGTGTAAGCACTTCACAATAAACTCGGAAAATAAAACACAGTTTATATTGTCACTAAAGATAAAATTTTATTGAAAACTTATTACGCGCGTATAATATGCGTTGAATAATACTTTGACTCTCTCACGTCGCTCTCGAACGAGAGTCAACCGTAAACTGGGAACTGAGAATGAAAAATGAAAACTTAAAGATTATAGAAAACGTTTAAGGTTAGAAAAAGGTCTATAAACAAAACAAAATAAAATCTACCCATCAAACAAAGAAGTTTCCAAGAACCACAAACTTTCCCGACAGTAATAAACATATTCTTAATTGTGGTATTATATTTATTGCTCCTTTAATCCTTCTTTTGTTCTTTTGAATTATTCTTATTTATTTCACTCACGTTAGAATTTTTAGGGACATGTAAAGAGAAGCTAATGTAGCGATAGTTTCGCAACTTATCAGAATTAGATTATTTCATGCTATTACTATTTTTTTCTATTGTTATTTTTTACCATTCTATTCACTTATTGCAATAATATTCTCATTAAAATCATTTGGTATCTCCGTCGCGCCGTTTAAATTATTTCGTGAAGTAATGCACATATTTCATCCCGTACTTTGTCTCCTATATCCTATATAATAATACCGCTGGAGCTATTCAATCCTGACGCATTTTCCCTTATTCACTTTTTAAATCCTTTAATACCTTATCAAATTCTGCTCAACTTTAACAAAAAATGGTTACTGTGGGAAATCGCATATATTCTTTATCGTCGGATTCCCCATGCTTAGAGGATAATTCTATGGTAGACTAACGAAATTAAGATCCGACATTCGCACTGCATAGAGGCCTTGTTGCTTACCATTCACGTAACTGCTTTCGACGACGAGCTGTAGAATTATTTTTAGCAGATTTGTCTACGCAATTGCATTTTCAAGTTCCCCGTCTACTGGGTCCCACGAGCATTCAGTCCTGCCTGGAGAACACAGATAATGCAAGGGATTTCGCTGAAAGGGCTCGGGCAAAATAAACGCTCCAATTAGGACCATGTTAAGAGCCATGAAAAAAAACGATGCGCTGGAGTTTCTTGTTTTTGTACGATTTTCGTATAAATTAGTTTGGATTAGCTTTACAAATGTTTTCTTTGTAGGATCATTCTTTAGGTTGAATTTTAAAACGCGAAAAAAAAGAGACTGTAAACATGTTTTTTATATAGAAAATGTATGTGAGGCAAACAGTTTGTATTTCGCGCGATTTATTTAAAGTACTTATACAGATGTATTTTAGAGAATGAATGTGACGCGTGATGAATAAACCTATCACTTTACGCGCGAATTAAAACAGTAGGAAAATCCGAAGTGACGAGGAAGCGTGTAGAGAACGAGAGTTTAGTTAATTGTTGCTCGTTCGAGAATTTGAACTATTTTTCACGCCACGCTTTCGCCGTCACGAGGATGGACAAAAGGTACTAATCAAAGATTCTGCTTATAAAATTTAGTGAAAAGGTGCTAAGGGTGTGTTTGGATTTAATTAAAGTGTGGCGTTTATTTGAGGCTATAATATCAAAAAATACGAAAAAAGAGATGCAGTTTAGGTAAGATTTTTTGCCAATTTCGTACTCAATGTGCATCTAGCTGCGAGTGGAAAGAGAAGGTTTCGACAAGGCGCCTACCATAAATCATGGGAAATGTCAGTTCTTTATTGTTTGGGGACTGATTTTCCCATAAGGTTTGATCAAATTCGTATCGATTGATTTTATATACCATGTGTCTCTTTTTCGCATATTTACTGATTGGTTAACATTGAATTTTAGTATTTAACTTTCGCAACGCTTATTCGCTCCTATGTATAAATTTTATAATCTTTTTTTCTTCTTTGATAATTTAAATTTAAGAACTATTTATTTAGAAGCTTTCCTTTTGATTTTCTAATTTGATTTTTTTTAATTTGAATTACTATACTCTTTTTACAGCTTAATACTAATGCTAAGAAATGTGATGCCTAAAAAACAAGGTGGTCACATATGTGTATCTGAAATAATGACTACTACATTTTTAAACTTAAATTAAGATAAAAAACAGCGATAAGATCGAATTACATGAATGCTGAAAATAATCATCTTTGTACTCCAGAGACAAGCCCAAATAGAACAAAAAAAAGCACTGTAAGAAAAAAAAATGAAGATGCAAAGAGAATATGAACTGAAACAGAGGAGTAGGAAAATTAAGATCGTTGGGGATTTAAAGCTTCACAGCATCGTTAGTAGGAAGTACAATATATAACAAATAAAAAAAGCTAGAAGTTAAGCTTACTTTAATTAAATAACACAATTATTCCGTTGCATCTGATTTATAATTTAGATTTTTACTAAAATAAGTACCTTTTTCCAACTAATGGTTGAAATTTTAGTTTTGATTTAACTTTTATTGGTGATGATTAAATTATAAAACATGAAAATGTCTCAAATTTTCTGGAGAATGCATGGAGTATTCAAAAGGGAACAAATTTCCCATGCAAGATAAGGTTTTGTTAATTTGTTCACGATAAATTCAAGATAATGAAATTATTTAAGGTATTTCGATTAAAAGGCCAGCATAAATAAGTCTTAAAAGAGTATTTTACACCTCGCGTGTTTATCTCACTGGGATTTTAAACTGAACTAAACCAGACTCTTTAGAACCCTAAACCTATTTTAGTACAGCCATGAAATACAGAGCAACTCTAGAATTAACGTAAGTCGTGATTCTTTAGTTACAGTACTTCCGTGAAGAAAACTTAAACTTGAATAAATATTTTAAAATAAAAATAAATTACAAAAGTATTAGATGAAAATTATAAGATGTTTTAAAAATAAAATAAAAATCCAATATGGAATAAATCCAATAGCATAGCAGGTTTTAATTTGAGAGTGTAATCATCCTGTCCTTTGAAAATGAAGCCAAATTGCGCACATTTTCATTTTACAATAGGTACTTTACGCCGTAAAATTTGCTAAACTTGTCCTTTATAGGTTGGGTTATCTATTTTATGTAATAACTTGATCGTCTTCGTAAGAGTAGCAAGTTCCCATACATGTATGTGTACATGCAGTAGTTGTCTGATACGTTTCAGTGCGTTCTCCTGTACATTGCCTGGTTTTAAGAGCTAGTGATACAATCTTCTCTGCACTTTCTTCTTTGAAGATTGTCATCCTATTTCCGAGCTTTGAAAGCATTCAAATCAAAACATTAGCTGCTGCAATTTCTTACACTTTCCTAAGTTAAAAGTAAAAGTTGCCCTCCTTTGGAAGTTCAATATTAAATAACAGACATCAATAATAAGAGACATCAATAACAACAAAAAAATATCTTTCAATTGCATTCCAGTATACATACCTATCAATCAATGAATTTATTTATAAAAAAGAGAATTTCTATGATACGGAAAATGAAAAAATAAAGTGTGGATAATAAAAAAGCTAGGTCAATTTTTATCTCGGATGTTGAACAGAATTCATGCTTCAAGAGTTAAAATATTTCAAAATTGTTGAATCTATGTAAGCGAATATTCTTGTGCAAGAAGATTATCGTGTTTAGCATGTCGCCTGCTATAATTCATGCATACTCCTCTCTTCTCATAATATGCTTTACCATCAGTTTTTTAGTTTAAGATACCAGGAGCAACTCGCTTTGATGCAATGTTCTTAATAAGATGTATTTAGAGTTAATTATTTTTTCCCTCATATTTCTTGTATACTGATAGATATATAAATAAAGAAGGCCTTATTATCAAGTTAATCTTAAAATAAAGAATATCCTTAATTTCCAGATCACTCGACTACAGCTTCCTTTTCGCTTCTATTATCTTCAGGAAATGACATACATTAATTTAGGAGAGATTGTGAGGGAGACGTGAAATTGCTCAGATCAAAGTATTTCGTAAAAAAACGAGACTGATTTCGATTAAAGCTGACGTTGAAAACTTTTCACAGGATAGCCAAATCGATCAAACAAATGAACCCTTGTACTCCTTTACCATCCTTTACGTCGTATGAGGGTTAGGAAAGATACCTTGTTAGGTGTCTGATTCAAATGGAACAAAAGCTGAATCCTACGGACTGAATTCACACAAGTTGACAATTCAGTATTGTCCAGCGTTTCCTCCTTTCCACCCACCTTCACTGTTATCAGGAAAAACGATTTGTACTTCATTTCCTATATTACTTGAAACTATTCTTTTCTGTTTCTTTAGGAATTAGCGGATTATTGGGAAACACTTTCAATTGTGAGAAACGCCAATCAAGGTACTTCTTTTCCTTCAAAATCTTTCTGTAATTCAATAAACTTTTCATTCTATGAGTTACAAGTACTATGTGGATTGGTATGGTAATGAGGTCGTGTTCAAGTCGGACTTTTTTTTTTCGTAAACTATGTAAAGTCATTACTGAATGAAACTGGTACTTATCATCGACAGCTTCGGTAAGACTATTCTGCCTATCTCCGCCTTTCCCTCACTAAAGTTCGTAAACTTTGAAATGAACTCCGGCAACTTTCTGGTCGTGAATAACATAGTATTTGGGGATAGGGGAGAAGGTTCGGTATTACAAGCCACGTGCGGAGTTCTCCACCAGATATCCAGCTGTTTAGTGCAGTTCACTTTTTAAACAAACAAATTCTGTATGTAGCATGTGCTCATAAACATTTTTTTTGTAAATAATGCGTTTGCGAGAATATAAATTCACCTCTTTCTAAAATTAGGCTTTTCTCATGTGCTCATTGAGTTAAGCAGCTTACGAATTAAGTGGATAAAGACATCTATATCAGACACATTAAGGGTATGTGATACTTACCATTTTAAGCAATTCAGTTTCTCCAAATTTTTACATAAGAATGACATTTTCCGCCTAAACTTTGAGAACTGGGAAAGAACATAAACACTTACATCTGGCGACTATTATTGCTATTATTATTGTGTTTTTTGAATATTTAGATATTTGAATATTTCTTCCATTTTTCGAAATTTAAGCCTTTTAAACTCTAAAGCTAGTATTTGAAATTAATAGAAATTACCCGAATAAATTCAGTAGATACAGGCAGTTTGGGTTGGACATGCAACTTGAATATTTCTTTAATTGAAAACTTCATTCATCCTGAACTAATACGAATAAAAATACCTATAGCAGCTTATATTACTAATAGGATAATAGTTACAATACAGTCTTTGAAATATATCAGTATTGAGTATGTAAAATCAATCCTGCTTTGCCAGTCATGGCATCGTACAAACTTTTTCTTCGTCAGCCTGAAACGATGACCTCCCTTCGTCTCACGGTAAAGCTACGATCAAACTTTTTAGAGTGTAATTTAAGTACTGTATATAGTTCAACAAAAAGTGAAAAAAGTGAAAGAAACGATATAATGGAGCTTTGACTCCTTCTGAAAGATCAAAGCTTTTGTGTACATGATTTACACCGTGTTGGAGCTGCTTCTAGCTTTTGCTTCTATTATGTGTGGAGTAGATGTTCATCAATCTACTACACTAATTTTATATATAGAGTAAAAAAGACGCAATAACGGTGACGATGTATACAATATTGAAGTATAATTTAATGTATAATTTCAACCTTTACGGTAACATATTTATGTTCATGTAGTACACTATAGAGTTTATTTCAAACATGAATAATATGTTATACTGCAGCGGTAATATGCCATCAAGGGGAATAGAAGCCTTTTATAGGGAATTTAAAGTAAATATTTGTGGAGCTAGTTCGAATTATTACCTGTCACTTATCTTGATTAGAGAACTTGTCTTGAGTTTAAAATATCAAGCCAGAGTATGGAATATTGGGCAAACCAGTTTTGGAATCTTGTAAATATTACATAAATAATTAGAAGGGTATTTGATTAAAGTTCTCAAATTTTCTAAAATAAGAAGATTACCACGTTTGTCAGTCAAACCAGTTTTGGAGGGTTATAAATATTAAATAAATCGAAGGAAATATTGTTATACTTAGAGTACTCAATTTTTCAAACAAAGATTTATTGGCAATTCAATAGCAATAAATTTTTTTACACCTCTTTTTTGTCAGATAAATTCGGTGTGGAAAATAACATCAGCTAAAAATCTAAAAAAGATATTGACGTCGGTTGAGATTGAAACTTCTCGTTGATCGACTACAGAGCGCGGTTTCAAAAGCATTTCTTATATTCTGTTGGATCCTTTCGCCGGATTCTACAATCAGCTACTTTGGAAGACTTCGATAGCTTCTATCACTTTTCGTCCGTAAATGGAATTCTTTACATGTCAACGGAAATAGAAATCCATCATAGCGACTTGTCTAGTGAACTGGCAACAAAACTGAGCAGTTTCATTTTACTCAGTGTGTTGGAAATTTGCCCAATACTATAGATCGAGTGCGTTGCTCTGTGCAGATAAAAAAAATATTACTTATAATCTACTTTTTGAATATTCTCAACTCTTTCATTCAATTCCTCCATATTTAAAAATATTTTATAAGGAATATCTTTGAAAAATATCCTCTTCTATGCTTCCGTCAAGAAAAATGAAACTTTGCTATTTAACAAACCTGGTGAGGTTGAGTGTATTTTCTTAAGAAAGATTGAGTGTTTCTTCACAGTTTAATGGACTTGCTTCTTAGAACTTTTCAAGAGTTGAGAGTTGAAGAAAATCAAGTGTGAATGCATAATACAATAAAAAAAGTATAGGAGGTGG
>JAUESI010000018.1:9300202-9340638 GCA_032275145.1 Synergus laeviventris | reverse complement strand
CATTTTATTTAAAGTGTAAATACAAGACAGCATCGACCAATTACATACAGCTTACGTAATAATAGGTAATACGTAACTTCAACCCCCTTTATTATAACATAATATATTATGTTCTAACTGAAAATTTCATTTCTTCTGTAAATATTCACAAATGTATTATACTGTGTGTTGTTGTTCTGTGAACAAACTCTTGGTCTCTTAATTAGAGCACACATAGTCGATGAGCGTCAACGAAATTCGATTTAATCAATTAATTTCGAACGTGACTGAATGAGCATCGAACCACATGACTGTTAACTCAATAATGGATATGTATTTCAATTCTGAAATTCTATTTTCGCCCAGAGTCTTCAAATTTTAGTACAGTTGACTTTGATAAATTTGTAATGCACTGGAAATTAGTGTTGTATAGTTGAAATAAATCGACAATTTTATTCAACTCTTTAAATGGAATATTTCTGGACTGATGGATAAAATTTTTTACTTGTCTAATTCTGACTACAAGTGTAAACTATAGCTGTGAATTTGGTCATTTGTTGAGCACTTAGATTCCTCGTTACAATAAAGTGAAAATGCATTTGCTTCTTTATAATGGAAGTATTAACGATTTTTTTAATACTAAAAAATATATTCAATTTAATTTTCTTGAAAGAAAGAATATTTTTCTACCCTTGCATCAACTTTGAGATATTGTTTGTGCACTACTTTCATCAATTATTAATTTATAACTGTCTGTGAGTTATAGTGGTGACACGCATTTTTTTTATCGTCGGAAAAACATTTCTAGAAGGTGAAAATAACCCTTAAATTTCACTCCCAAAAATAAGTTTTTTAAATTTTAACATAAAGCAATCAATTGCACTTTATTAAACTTTAAATTTTGAATATGTGCAAGTTTACGTTAAAATTAAAAAAAAAAGATTTTTGGAGCTGAAGTTTAAGGGATGTTTTCACCCCTTGGAAATGTTTTTTCGCCGATAAAAAAAAACACTTGTTGCTTAGTTTTGATGCCTTACAACATATTTAAATTTAAAGAAAATCAGAAGCGGACACCTCTAAAGGTTGCATTGTCAGATTAAATCTACTTGTTACCATGTTTCCAACACTCAAACGAAAACTTAGCATCCTGCTGTAATATCTACTACAGAAGCGTCCTCTTAAAGAGCTATTCACAGAGTAGGTACTCCTCGTAGCTTAAAATTAGTAGTATTAACGCTTTCAGATCCCTCTTCCGCATCTTAAATTCCATAAGGAAAATGGCAAAAGACATTTATTGCGATAATACTTCTGAATCACCTATTTTAAAATAAATCTTAATTTTTCAAGCAGAAGTGAAATAAAATTGTACATTTATTAACTTGTTAAATTCGCTATACATGAGGAACTGACATGCTTCGAACCATTTTTTGGTCTGTTTATTCTAAATGTTATCTATATATGGTCAATTACACACGGAAAGAAATATTTACTGTAGTCTATTACAATTTAGGGAAATCGATTTTAGTTACCAAGCCAAATATATGATACAGTGTACATGTTTATCCACCAAATAAATAATACAATTAAACTAATAAACAGAAGAGGAATAATTTTACAAGAGGCTTAACAACGATAAAGATATTATTTCACTACTTTTTATATAAATATTAAATTTTATTATTTATTATTTACTAAATTTTGAATATTCTCCACTAATTATGAAAACATGCAAAGGAAGATTAAAAAGAGGAAAGTTGGAAAGGATGAAGAGATTCAGAATCAGCAGTGCACTCTGATTCCTTTTGGTATGTAATTTTCAGTATATTCAACACATTTGCCTACTACATTCAATAGGAGGGAAGTGGGTCACGGAAAGGAGTCTGCAAGGTTGATTAAATCGACCTAAGGATCTGGAGATATCGTAACTTTGGCAGAAAGATGTTCTGTTGATGGAAATTGCGCGCACGTAGGAAGCATAAACGTGTACTTGGTAATTAACTATAGTGGAAAGGGAGCTATATATGTATATGTATATGTCAAAAAGCATTCTGGGTTTCAATAAGGAAACAAAAACTGTCACGAATAAGGTATATAAAGATATACAGAGATAAATTAGCGTCAACGAAAAGCTAGAAAATATACCAATATTGTAAACAGGATTTTAGAATTATCACTATTTCAAATAGATCAATATTTAGATAAACTCATAGAGACTTTGTTTAAAATGTTCTACTTTTCAAGTTACATATTTCGTTCTGATAATTAAAGCTATATATAATTATTTGCAGATAGCGCTTCATTTGGAAATAGACCGAATTGGAAGCGAGGAAATGATAAATGAGCGGAAAGAAAATTAGGAAAAATAGACACATTCTGTCCTGCATATACATCACAGATCCGAGTAAAGATCCATTTACGCCAACGCCACACTTTACTTACTGATTAATGAATTTCTTAATTAAAATTACGTTCTCTCGTACTTTCGAACTTCCTGGTACCCGACAGGAACGTCCATTCACGTCCAACAAAAATTTGCACCTGCAATAGGTATCCTCGAATTTTATCCTATAGCCAACATATATTCATTTCAAATACAATGAAATTTATGTAGATATTTTAAATTGAAAAAATTATTTTAAAAACATCGAAAATGCAGTGATCGTAAAAATGTACAAAGAACATGTGATTCATGAATTTCCTCTTTTCCCTCAACGTTGTTGGCATTGCCTTTAGAAAATAATTCGTTTACAGGTGCTCTGAGACACCCAGGAGTGCTACTAGTGTAAAAAACATTTGCGCGCGTCGTAAACCAGAAGAGAAAAATAGTACCATCTATACTTTGTTGTGGATAACCGTGTCGGCAACACGATATTGCTATCTCTGATCAAACGAGAAAAGAATCGACATTTTGCAGCTTTTATGCTTTTCCTACTACAATATTCCACAGAAAGACATTAAGGGGTTATCTGACAACACTTATACAAACTCTGTACATAGAGAGATGCAATTTACATAAATTGTCAATTTTCATTTCGAATAAAAATAAACATTCTTTGGTATTTTACACCAATAATATCTAATGCAATCTGGCAAGTTAGCTTACATTTTGAACAACCTTCAATTTTCATTACAACCCACAGTAGGCTAATAGTTGACCAAAAATCGAATTGTTTTACTGGTATATATCTGTACTTTTAAATTAAATCACTTTAGTGTGTGTTGGCCATTTTGGACCCATCGACTTGAATTTTGAATTTTTAACATTATATTTGAAACCAGTGTCATTTTAGATCTCATGCCATTTTGAATTTCGAATTTCTAATATCATATTTGAAATCAGGTATCCAAAAAACTTCAAAACTCCACAGTTTACACAATTTCAACAACTCTTCAATTTTTAGCAAGGTTTCGACTGTATAGCAAGCATCACATATAAATTTGAAACACCCCCAACTACCACAATTTTGCAAAACTCTTCTAATTCTTTATGACGTTGATGAAGTTTGCTACTCGGTGAATTCACTTAAAAATTCTGTAATCGCTCATACATAGTTTGAAAATCTTGAAATTGTGTTGCAACCGTTTGAAATTCCATTTCAATAAAATGATTTCGAAATGTTAATTCTGTACTCTACCTTGAATTGTATTCAGGATATTTGCAATGTGCGGAACGCTGACAAAGTAGTGTTTAAATATAGGATTGAGATACCGATTCTCTGGTTTGCCAAGTGTAGATGCGATTTGTATCTGGCTAAAGAGATTTAATGCTGCTACAAATTCGATTGTCCGGGATCTACTCGATGTCGTAATTTCTTCCAGCGTATCTGCTCCTTGCTTCTCTTGGTTGGGATACGCCAGTAGTTATAAGTAATCTAAAATTAAATCGGCAAAATACACTCTATGTATGAAGTGTTTGTTACAATAAGCACCACATGTCTCTTGCGCATTGCCGTAAGAATGCGGAAAGCCACATTTTTAAGCTCTGTCATGAGCTCGTTCTATATAATGTGGATTTGCAGGATAAAAAATATCATTTCATCCGCAAAAAAAATAACCAGATTTCTTCGAAAAATATTGTTTCACGAGTGTCTGAATTTTGTTAAAAATAACACTCAACAAAAATTGACGCAGAATACAAAATTTATTAGAAGTGAACAATCACTGGAAAAATGCGGACATTTCCAATTACTTTTGTTTACCAAATCAATATCAATATATTTATTAAATAAATTTAAATAAAGTTAAATTCATTAATATAATACTAAAAGCGTTCATTATAATAATAATTTATATGAAAGAAAAGATATATAATTTTCTTCTGCAAAGGTCTTTTCTTTTTATTAATTTTTGTGTTGAAAACCGAAGGTATTCTTTGGTTGAACCACCTGGCGTATTTTCGGATAGGATTGTATATGTCAATTTTCGTGTCGGTAAGTTCTCTTCACCTGTCTTCACCTTTTTAAAACTTAAAACAATCTTCCTTTTACCTAAACAAGGTGTTGAATTCAGTTCCCTCAGTCGGTACTGGTGGCGAAGGTTTACACCACGCAATGAGTTCCGACATAGTAGTTCTACTCGCCTGTGCCTGAGGGCGATAACTGCCTTATTCTAGGCTATACCACATATATACAAAAATCGAAGTATAGAAAATGAACAAAATTTTCAAATACTAACCAAATTTTCTTCTCTACTCTTATTTCAATATTTATAAAAATATTAATTAAACTAAATAACTAGGGATTTTAGCGTGAGTGCCAACATTTGGAAATGACATTCATTTTTATTCAAAATTAAGATTCTCTCCAAAAAATTGTTTCATTTACTATAATTTGTTTATTGCAGCAGAAAGCATGGTAAATTTTTTTGCAAACGACAACGTCTCAAACTTCAGCCTAATAAAATATAATCAGGAAACTCATGCATTAATGTACAGCGATTTTACTATACTAAAAATTGAATAAAGCCTCGTGAGACTAGAGTGTTCATATTATGAGTGCATATAATTTACTTAGGTTGGTTTATTACTAACTGTAGCTTTTTATACTGCCCAACAGTATGGTCGTTGCCCAACACCCAAAGCCATACGCGCAGATGTTCATAATGGAAGAACGTCGTTCTTCTTGGCTTGCCATGCATGATTTTGTTAGCTGTAAACTACAATAGGAATCGTAATATGGACACATTATACTTTTCTGCGTTAGAGACCGTAAACAGTGAAAGGCCGTTTGCAAATCCTTACTGCTCTAGTCTTTACATTTCATTCCCTCACACGCAAGAAAATGTTATGTCCTCCGTTCTTGAAATGTAATTGAAGCGCTGCTCATTTTTAGCTTGACCACTGATTCCAAATAAACTTGGAAAGCTTTATGCAAAGCACACATTCGTGTTTTTTCACGGAAGGGTCAGCATACTAGAAAAGCGTTATTAGGATTTTGGCGTTGATCCTTGAGTCGCCCACATATATTGAAATTTAAGTATCAATACCTGACACCTCGTCAAATATGAGTTTTCAGAGTGAATAAAACGTCAGGTCTCATGTATGCCCAACGTTACCAAGCAGTATAAACCCATCCACATGGAAAAAATGGAAATATTAATATCGACTACTGTACGTTTGATAGAAAAAAACGTTTTTTTTTTTAATTCGTAAAAATGTATTTTTTTTGCAGATATTAACAAAAATATCCACTTTACATAAAATACACAACGTCTGTTATATTTTAGAAATAAATAAATATATATTTCTCTCTCTGCATGGCAGAACAAATTTAATTGCATTCATTGAAGAATGTCACGTGATATTAAATCCATTAAATTACTTTTTGAAGGGACAATTGAAATACGTTTTTAATTGTAGCTATTGAATATTGAGACAAAATCTCGTGGTGAGAAATTACAAAATCCTGTTTTGTGCTTCCACATTGTGTATTTTTCTGTACATTTTGATTATATTAACAATTTATTTAGCTCAATTTTTCGGCAAATCCAATTAATATTTCATATCTTTTCAATCCTTTTATTTGTTATTTTCAAAATTCAATTTCTGCGTTATTCGCATGTATTGCAACTGTCTACATTTCTTTATAATATACTGTGATGTTCTGCTTCAAACTATATATTTGACTCAAGAAATATCTCTTGCTTGGAGCTGCACTAATAATAATAATAATAAGATTTAAAAATTAATCTTCAGAAATTATGTTCTGGAATGATAGTCAAATGTATTTCGTAAGCAAAACCACGCAAATGGCTTCTTTTCCTCTTCTGATGGAAGTTGTACGTGTGATGAAGTTTCTCAAATTTTCACGCTACGCGACCCTTGCGGGACTGGTAATCGTCCCAAGGAGCATTGAATTTGAAAAATGTCTACCAAGCGGAAAATGCACTTTTAATTGCATGTCAAAGTCAAAGCCGACTGGTTCGCTATTACGACGCCTGCTGCAGTGCCTGTCTGAATTAAAACTACGTCATATTTATTAAATGCATTTAGGTGCGCATGCAGGGATTTTACACATAAGAAACCGTGGAAGTATATATTTATATACTTTTGAGCATATACAAATAGTAGTCTGAAACTTAACGGCATGTGTCACTTACAAAATGAGTACATTCAGATAACAGGGTTTTTTCTACAATTTTTTTAAAAACGTAAAAATTGTAGAAAAAAAATTCGGGTTATCTATATGTGCTAACTAAAACTAAGTTTAATTCAGGTAACTTAATCCTCCAGATTAAACCACTTATGTTTTCACGAAAAACGTGCGAGAAATGAAAAAGTTTCCGAGATAAATTTTCTAAATTGCGTTCACGATGATTCACTGATCAAAGCTGCAATCAAAGTGCACTCTTCGAACTGTAATTATGGAATATGCGAATTGAAAAGGTTCCACTGTTTCATGATGTATGGTAAGAATATAAAATTGAAACTAATTTTATATGCATGTATTCAGAATGAGAATAAAGAAAAAATACATAAGCCTTTTTGATATTTCAATCAATACAAGTTCTCTGATACCTGCTTGACCTGAATTATTTCAATAGATTCGTCGATGCGTCTAAGCTACGTTCCGAGAAGAAACAGAAATACTCTAGAAATATCTTTTACTGGTGCATTCAGACCATGATCTCACTACTTGAAGAAGACGTTATGCAGCTTAAATATAAGTATCTATTCATAGAAGAAGGATACTCATTATTTATCTGTTTAAATTTTCCAGAACAGTTTTATTGTATAAATAAATGCGCTACTTACAAAATTGTTTTGTTTCAAAAGTTTAAACCCTCTAGCAATATTGTTATTTTTATATTCTAGAAAGTTTCTCTAATTTCAAACTGAATTTTAATCTGCTCTTATGTGAAATCCCGTTTTCCAACCTACGAATAAAATCCCACGTTCCAACATATGATCTGTCCCTACTTAAAGTCACACTAAAAGTACCACGGTCTAATCTATGACCTACCCCTCACAAAATCTCAAGGTTCAACATATAACCTGCCCCTACATAAAATTTTATGTTCAAACATATTTTATTTACGGAAAGACTATAATAGTTCGGAAATAGGATATTACATATTTAAGGGCATGGCGTGGATTTGCGACGTGAGACTTAAAGGAAAAAAAAAGGCTATATAGATTATTCAAAAGTGGAATTTTTATGCAGGGGCAGGTAATATGTTCGATCATTGGATTTTATTTTCGGGTAACTTATAGGTTGATATTTTCAGTGAGGTTAAGCAAACATCCATTTAATTAAGAAACATTCAGCTAATTATGATAACCATCAATTTCGCAACTTTTTTCAGTTAATTTTCCGAAAAAATAACTAAGTAAAGAAAAGGTCACAAAACGGTTATTTCAAAATATAAGAAACTCAAGGAGATATCAAATAAATATGAATAAAATAAAGTGTGAATTTAAATAAAATAACAAACTTTCCGAAAAAGAAGAATAAACGGGAACAATTGTTAATCACCAAGAAATATAAATAGTAATACAAATGTGTATAGCAGATACGAATCAAGTCACACACACCATCACACAATTCAATGACTTCCGCCAGATTTTTGAGTCATTTATTTCCTCAAATCAGTGGACATCACATGGAAAAGCTATAGAAAGAGATATATGGCGAAATATAAATCAATGAGCTGCGAGGCGCTGTTTTATTTCAGGTACGTTACCACTTGAGGTTTAAGTTACACATCCAAAACATTCGGTAACGGGGGATCCAAATGGTTGAGTGACCAGATATATTGATCAATAAATTCATATCCAGTCGAGAATAGAATTTATTGACTTGAGACTCTCCCTCCAACGAACGATGTCAATCCTTTGAATTCCACCATAATAAAACAGAAAGCCTTATCGCATCATATATTCCTATTAATCGTGGGCCATCGAAGCTAATCAATACGAAGGATATGAAAAGAACCACACTGTAATAAAAATTATCACACTCACTTCGTACATTCTCCTCACTCTCTACGCACCTTGGAGATCCCCTCAAAGTACCCTAGCGTGGCTCTTCTAATATGCTCTCTCGCGATCCGCAAATATTCTAATGAGCCTTTAGGCGTTAAAGCTCGTGATTGCCGACTCCCTACTCTCAATATAAATTCTTATCGGGGAAATATCGATTCCTACTTTCGTATACAGGCTCCACGTGGATGCATAAACGTAAATATTACAAAATTATAATTTCGTGACGCTTAAAACATCAACAGTGACAGGTCTCAGGAGATGGCCTAAATTTGTAAAAGATGAAAATAGAAAAAATAATCGAACCCCTGTTCTGCGAAATACAGGAAGTTTGGTCTCTTGAACACAACATCAGCATGACATTGGCTGCTATCAGCTGTTGACAGGTGAAAAGTGACACAAATGCGAGGTGAGAAGCGAGAAGTGAGAAAAGTTACATAACCGACCTCTTGAACTAAGGAGACTTTCGTATATATCGTACATCTGCTGTCAAAACCCCCGTGTGTATATCTTTTCATAAACTTTATCCATTTTCATTAGATCCTAACTTCTCCAAGCAACTTTCTACCTGATATTCTTATAAAACCAGAAGACCCTATACCCCCACAATTCCCGGAGAAGCAACATTTTAACACAAGTCTTACAACACTTTTCAGTGTTTAAAGTTTCTTCTCAGAATATTGAGAATTTGCATATGCTATCGGCGAGGGTAGTCACCAGAGGGGATCCGGTTCTCCAACCGACAGGGGGTTCCCGTGTTTCCGGAAGTCAAAAGTTGTGTTCGGTCGTGAACAGGTGTTAGAGTAGTAAGCGAGGTGAAGAGGCCAATGGCAGTGTGATGTAAACACATGAAAAAGCGAGTAGGAATTAATGTGTGTGTGGCTGTGGTCGGTAAGTAAGCGCCCTCACCAGCGCACGAGGGTTGACCTGGTGGGGGAGTTTCCAGTTCCTACTCGGAAGAACGTTCAGTTCGACTTGGTTCTGCACCACGCGCGGTGGCATGTTATTTCTATCGATAAAAATATATCGTGGTAGTGTGTGTGAATTTTCGCGCCGATTTTTAAAATACCACTTTAAAAATTGCCGGTCATTTTTGAAAAGTTTGTATTATCGTGACCATGAAGTGAAGTTTCGTGAGCCTATCAGCTCCTGTGTATCACGGTGTCTCTTTTTATTTTGAAATTTCTTATAACTTGGATCAAAAATCAATATTATGGGGTGTCCATCCTGTTTATTGCTATGCTGCTTACTCGTGATTGGTCACGTTCAAGGTCAGTAGGCACGTGGTCCATTATCTCGCGCGCAAACTTTCTGCTAATTTGTTACGATTGTTGAAGTACCAAAGAAAAGCCTTGATACCTTTTTACTAATAAATTATCAATCGTTTTTGGCTATGAATCTCTATATGAAAAAATTATTGGAACCATTACTGCTTTTTTAATAAGGAATATCGTAGGTAATTGTGGTAATTGATTTAAAATCAGGATTTTTATTTTTGAAGAAAAATATTAATTCAAGCTGTTGCTTCAACGTTTATAACAACAGTGTGGTTTAATATTCTCCTTTTTCAAATTGGTTAATAAACGAAAAAATTATGTACTCTGCAAAGGGAGAAATAAATCAACAGGTCGAAAAGAGAATTTTATTTTTATAACGAATTCATAACGTATTAGTCGAATAATGTAAATATTAAAATTTTTGAATTAAATAAATTTATGTATTTACATTAAAACGCGAAAATTTCACACACGATTCTATATAAATTTCACCGAGATTGCTTCCATGACGTGGTTATTTTTAATCGAGCACGTCTGTGTGCAATGAACGGTTCCAATGCACCAAAGGTTGATCCTAACCAAATGCAAATTTAGAAAATATAAATATTTTTTTTTAGAAAGCGCCTGCCGCCTTGTTTTGAATTTGTTAATTTTTCAAGCTTCTTTATAAATTATTGAAATCTGAATGCTTTAAAGTTAAAGTAAAAATTTCGAAACCTAGTAATTTTTCAAAATTCACGCTAGATTGTTAAATTCTGAACTTGGCTTGGAATTTACAACATTCCGATCACTTAAAATTTGACTTAATCTTTTGATGTTTTTAATAAAAATCCTAAAATAAAAATTATAATTCGAATACGTGAGATATTTAAAAAAATGTGTACAGGCTCTGAAAGTTCATGTGCTCTCGAGACTGTTCCTAATAAACACATGTTTACCCTTTCGTACGAAGGCAAACAATTTGTAAGCTTGAAGTTGAACTATGCAGACACATATGTTGATAGAAAAGAAATTATACCAACTCTTTTTTGGATCTGGCTTTGACGAATGCAATAAAAGTTAGATATACTTGTTAAATATACTTTTTATAAAAATAATTATATTTTTCCAAACTCTGTATCGGCTCTCGCATTTCCCAGCACCATAAGGGAAAATAACAATGAGTTTTTATGAAAAATGATATAAAACCGTTTTTCAATAAATGCAGAGTTTCTCTTGTCGTGTAGGTTGATTTTGCGAAAACTTCAAAATGTCCACTGGAGTTGTTAGAATCAGGTCACAAAACGCGACATAAAAATAGATTTTGCAATGTGGTCTCGCGAAATCCAGACGTCGTCGGGCCCCTATTATTAGCAGTGCATGGCTCATGACCGATAGTAGAAAGCAGATTTACTATTTTTTAAAAAATAAAAGAAAAAAAACAGAGAGATTTGGAAGAGGTGGTAAAAATGATAAATTAATATATAACTATTTTTGCGCCTGTATTATTTCTTCTTTTCCAATAATATTTCTTTCTATATAACGTTACGCAACTGTTTGAAATATTGGAAATCGAAGGGTAATTAATAACTAATTGAGTATAAATCGTGCACACTTTTTATATGAATAAGACAAAGATTAGAATTTAGTAGAATAAAGTTAACTTGATTAACCCAAAAATTCTGCCTGATTTGGTGCAGCAAAACTTTGTACAGTTGCAGCCAATCTTCAGGCTAGATTGTCCGGAAGTCTCTCTCCCTATTGTCAAACTTTCAAGATCGTGAATTTCGCCCTACTCTGCAAATAAAATAAATTCACTTCTAAACAAGTTTTGCACAAGAACCCATACTATTTCCCTCGTATATGAAAAAGTTTTCTTCATTGAACTTGGTTTTATATTAAAGAAAACAGTTTTAAAAACATATAATTGTTAATATATTATCTTAAAGGATATAAACTTGAAAGCATTCATTAGAGCGAATGTAATTAATTTAGTATGAAGCAAAATGTCATTACAATTAAGTGAATTTTTGACCGCATTGCAGTCTCCGCATTATGCAAAAGAATAGTTTTGGGTTTCAAACTGTTTCGTTTAGTTTATGGAGCAGGCCAAGGTGGTGTCACTTTGCAGCCGTACCATTACTCATAATGGAGTGTAATAGTCTCTTCCTCCTTCCTTCCATATTTTCATTGTATGACCATCCGCGTGATCTTCATTTCACATTACATGGATAACTGCGTGAATAATTTGATTAGTCTATTTCATTTCACTTGGTAATTTATTAATAAACGCACAACCCAGTTATTAAATCATTACCTCAGTTGAGACTTCTGATTTCCGTCAAGATGGAAGAAAATAGATTTCTGCACGAAGCTTCAAAAGCTATTTATCTTTCAAGAAAACGATAACCGTTCGTTTTCAAAAAATTCAAAAGTTTTCTTGAATCTAAAAATGCAAATAGAAAGAATTCAGCGACGCTTTAATGGTACATAAAAATTATTTATGGACCTTCAAGATCTATCTCTATAATAAATCTAAAAGTATCATCGGTAAATGTGCGTTTAAACTCTTTTTTCTTATTGTCATAAATTTATATTTTTTTTATTCCGAGGGATTTTTTTAAATATATTTTTATGACTAAACGAAAATCAAGACTTGACTATGTGTCATATTTGCATGGTTCTTAAAAACCCTCGATACAAGAATTAGAAAAAAAAATGGCGTAAATTACGGCGGCGAGACTTCCGTCGAGATAAACATACGCAGATGTGCACAGAGTATTAAAAAATTCACATTCCTTTCTGAATCATAACCATATTAGTTTGGAAATGGAGTCGGGGTCAAATTAATCAAGTTTAAGTAATTTCTCTCTGAAAGCATTATATCACTTTCCGTAAAACGGATCAACCAGAGAAATAATAATTATTTTACAAAAGTTAAAACATATTGCACAGAAAATGACTGAGAAATTTTGAAGTAAAGTATGCTTTATCTTTATATCGGAGAGGGTGGAAGTTTCTTTTACTAAAGGGTGCTGAAACACGTTTTACCTAAAGCTGTCAGGGTTTGCGCGTTGAATCTCTTTACCGACCTCCTCTGTACGCGCAAAAGTAGATTGCACTTGTACATTATATAGACTTATTAACCTTCCCATTGTACATATGCGGTATTCAGATGCACTTTTCTTCTATTTCCTCCTCTCCTTTAAACGCCGTAACCGGAAGTAAACGCCCTTACTACAACAAAAGATCCCATCGGGACCATTAAGTCGAATTATTCTGCCGTAAATTTACGCGACCTGTGCAAGAATTCACGAGAATTCACAAGAGGGGTGCGAAATCCACAAATCCACCTTTCAACCCCAACTTGGAACAAACGCTTCCGATTTCAATTGGTGGCAGAAGTCGTATCATGAAATCGAAAAAGGCAGTCTTACTGCTTACAAAAGATTTGAAGGAAATACTTTTTTATGTCTAATTTGAAAAGTTTTATGATAGGATTACCTTCAAATTCCAATGCTCCAAGTCAATTTATTATAAATTCTTCATAATTAAATATTACAACCGAAAGCTCTGCACAGAGTTATACATGTTTACTTTTTGGAAATTAAATAAACTCTGCTGTGTAAAATAATATTCCTGAACTGCGAAGAAATGATTTTTGGAAATTTTGAAACAAAATTGTTTTGATTTCATTCCTTTTATTTTTTACTACACGGAGAAAAACGTGTAGTAGATCCAACTAAATTATAGTATATTATGGACAGAATAAACGACTAGGTAGTAGATTTTACTGTTGGCTTCGTAGAATTTACTAAAACGAGTAGTAGGATTTACTAACCTAACTAAACCTCTTTCTCCGTGTTTTAAGGTATTATATCATAATTCAGAAGGGTTTTTTATTGTACTGATATCTTCGATGTTTTGTAAAAATCGGTTCTTTTTAAAGTTAATTATAAATCACTTTTCTTATACTATTATTCACTCTAATACCTTCTAATAAAATAATTAGATGCCAATAATGACATAACTAACAACAGAAGGGAGCATTCAAAACCCAAGTTCGCAATCTAAAACGTTAAATGACGATGTTTTTATAACAACATGAATTTTTAAGATAAAATGGTCTGAAAATTCATACAGCAGATTGGTCATAATAGAACTAAATAAGATCATTGGTTTATGTAAATTAGATAGCTGATTATGTGAATCAATGCACTTTGCACGGAAGACCAGACGAGATATGGAAGGATATTCCGCGGCGCATTCGGAAACATCTTGGCGATCAGCCAGGACAGAAAACAATCTTTATAATAGGGTAAATTGTATGCTACGAAGCGACTGCTATGTAGTCGTTTCGATAATTGGGGCATGGCGTGATTATTAGACATAAATATTCGATTTTGGTTTGGTTTGCGCCTCCTTAGAGCGATGATGCCTCGAGGTACGTACCTTGTTCAAGCATCAACCAGTGGCTACGAATTTACATCACGCGATTTATACTGATCAAATATCTGTGGGAATGAGGAAAATAAGAATTTGTAATAATCGCTTATTCTACAGTTTCTTTGTTGTCTTTAATGGAAGAATAAAATCAATCAAAAGAAGTCGAGACAAGTGGACATAAATAATAATTCAAGCAATTTTTTACTTTAATTGAAGTACAAATTATTTGACTAAATATGGATAAAGGAGTAGCGTTTAGAGTAATATTTGTTTTTTTTTAAATGAAGTTATTCATTTTGTTTATTCAATTTTATGAAAAATCAACTGTATTTCTCGAGTGAAATGCTGCCTGTATCGTAAAAAATTGCGACAGTCATATTGATTGACACAGTCATTCTTTGTGTGTACCTGCAGGATACTAGGATTGATTGGATCTGTGATACAAGTTTTGTGTCGATTGCTAACCGAGTGTAACGTACATCGAATACCACGAGGGAACGAGTAATTTGGAAGCGTGTCAGTTCTAGCGTCCCTAAAGGAAAGCGAGTTAACTCTATAGTGAAAATCAGAAGCAAACAGCCCTGCTAGAAACAATTTCAGTCAACTTTAATTTTTTCATTTTAATTAAAAAAAGAAATTTACGATTGCATTGATGATAGAATACTTTCCATTATTTATATTATATAATGGAGTTATTATTATATTTATATTATTATTATATTTTAGGAGTCTTCAATACTTTCGTGATCAAAAATTCTTCCTCGCAATCACTTATAGTTGTATTCTCTTCTTTTTCATCGGTCCTCAAACTACAAGTCCTGATTTTCTTTGAACTTCCACCACATTCTTCAGCAGTACTTCTAACTTAACAAGACAAACTTTTTTGGTCTTATAAGTGCTCCTGCTGCCTACTCTCCATTATAAACTTTCTCGCTTGTAAGACGATGTCCTTGTTCATAAGTCTGAAAATTCGTACAAAGGAAAGGTCCAAAAATTGGCCCATCAATTTTTAACGAAAATAGTACTAGGAAAAAATATTGAAAAAGATACAAGAAAAAGATACCTCTATGAAACAAATATTCGAGTTATTCTTACTTGAGTTTATTTATAGCTAGAATTAAGTCACTAATTGAAGTGAGTAAAAATTAGAACTGATTCAAATTTAGAGAGTGACATAAATAGAGATACAAATTTCTGTTTCGACAGTAAAAATTGACAGACTAATAGATTAAAAGGTATGGTATAGATTATACACGGGTATCATATTCAGAGAAATGAATATAATACAAATATATCCTGAAATATTAAGTTGTAAAGTTAACTTTAATTGACTTTCTTTTTCGTGAATCAAGTATCAAGAAATGAGATTAGGATAGACTAACCAAGCATGGCCTTATAAATGCATTAGATTGGTGAGTCTATCTTGTAAATTCCTCGATGGCTTGATATAACTCAGATTAAGCAGTGACCCGTGAATCCTCTTAGTTCCGCTCGAATAGTTTCCACTGTGATTAATTTAGTCTCGTAACTTTAGCTGAGCGAAACACCTTAAGTGACTTGCAATCTGTGCAAGCCGGGCACGTGTTAACGTAAAGGTTCCATTAAAGGTCTGCAGTATCCACACTTAGCTGCAATAAGCCTCGGTTCCTCGAGTTAAATGTTCTTTGTAACTTGAGAATCTAGTATCTCAATATCCGGTGTCATGCATCCCCGTCAGCCTAAGAAACCTGAAGGCCTCAAAGGCCCAAGCAAGACGATTATTCTTGCATTCTTTGCAACATGATATCGCACTACTTAAGCAAGACCTCTACGATTAAGGGATTCATTTCCGCGCAATTTATCTTTTGCTTTAGGTACCTTAAGCACTGGATTTATGCTAGAAATTGATAGCTCCTGTCTCTCAGCTTTAGAATTTCAAGTTTTGGAAACATATTACGCACGGTAGCATCAAGACAGAAATTTAGAAAAGTAACGAATCACCTGTGAGTCGTGATATTTTAAAATATTTTATTTTCAAGAGAGGCACTTTATTTCAATAAAAATGTGATGTCTTTTTCTCGCCTGCGGCTTATGATTAATATTGTCTGATGGTGTAAAAAGCCCCATTATGTTATTACGTCTTTTCTGCATACGAAGATAGTCTGACGAGTCTTCAAATTTTGAAAGAGTGATAATTACGAGATGCATATTTTAATCTTCTCGGGACTTCACTTTTCATCGGAATTTTCTCCCACAATATGTTTTAATCAATCCAAGTCATGCTATTTTTCAAAATGTTCTTAAAAACTTGAAACTAATATTTTACTGAAAAATCGGAGTCCACATGAGAAAAAAAAACGATTACTTGAATCAAAGAAATTTAGTACAGAATACGCCCAATACTTTTTGTCCGAAGGAAATTCTTTAGAAAAAAAAAATTTTATTGAACGTTTACTTTATTGAGCATATTTGTTAACTTCTCTGTTATTATTATAATTACTCATCCCAGGAATATATACTTTGTGCTTTTGGTACAGAGAATATGCTTGCACTACATTGACATATTACGTATAGACCAAAAGTAATCTATCAAACGCTATCGAAAAAAAAACATCTTTTATCTATATATGAGAAAATTCTCAAGAGATGTACGCAGACTCGCACATTTTTAACTTGTCATTGTCGCTCAGGAGCAGCGCGTAAAGTAGAATACCATGAAGACTTTATAGACTCAACGTTATTCCCTGTTTTCATGATGAAAGAACCACGTTAATGGTTCGCGCCTTTGAAGGTGGCTCTACAATAAAACAAGATTCGACATTGACGCTAACATTAACATTGACTGTAACATTAACGCGTTACGCGCACATGAATTTCCAACAGACGAATATATTGTCTAACGATTCATCAGAAACGTTGCATTTCACTCAGAAATATCTCACTTAAAAAAAAAACTCAGGCTGGCATTTAAAAATTGAACATACAGATTGGAATTAAGAATGTTAATAACATGGATACCAAATATATCTTTGTAGATACTGAAAAAATTACATAAAAACGAACCACCAAGAAAGTCAGACAATATTCGACAGTTGGCAATGCATGCGCGTGCGCAACGCGTTAATGTTACCGTCAATGTTAATGTTAGCGTCAATTTCGAATCTCATTTTATTGTAGAGCCATGTTGGAAGTAGGAAATGACAAACAGGTCGTGGAAAAAATTGCATCAACATCAAGAGTTCGCTTTTAGACTTTATCGTTAGAAGCGAGTGATGATCTTCTACGGGTTGGTACGAGAAAACGATTTTCAAGAGAAAGTTTTCTAATACGAACTTCATGAAGGGAACTCTTTCTCGTGCAAATGAAAAGTTTTCCTGCCTTCATTATTTCTTTGTTTAGTGTGAAAAGTCTTTATCCCAATGTTAATGAATTCAAGCTTGAACCTCAAAACTGAGGTAACTTTATTCAACGTATGCCACCGTATTTAAATATAAAAGCGAATTCACTTTTACAAAATGATAGTGTATTTTTTCAGTTTCCGAGTTATTGACAAAAAAAACAGACAATTCTTAAAGATTACAATGGACAGACAGATTTAACGATCAGTTGATGATTGAATTTAAAAACTAGACCGAAGGACATGCATTTCTATCCCCGCATATATACGATTATCTCCGGCGGAAACGGAAGTGCACTTGGCTGCTCACCCACCTGGTCTTTCGTTCGACTCACGTACAGTTGAGCCTCCATGTTGGGTACGTTCATCCCACCTGAATTCTTTGGTGTTTGTGAACGACGTATCTACACGTCTGCCATATCAGTGTCGTATCTTGACATATGATGTAGATATAGTTCGGTTCGTACCACATGTCGCACCCGCAATTGTCTTCTACTGAACAAAAGTAAGTGATATATACCTGACGGTTACAGACGAGAGAAGAAAATATCATCTGCAACGTGAAACTAAAAAATATACGGTATTGACATTACAACTGAAACTTAATATGTAAAAGTTCCATCAATAGTAGAAACCCGACTAAATGAATATCAACAATTAGTTCAGTTTTTAAAACTTCCTATTATCAGTGAAAATCTGAATACCATCCGAACTTTGAATTTTTTTCATTTTTGATATGCTGGTTCTCTAAATGAATTTCTATGAAATGTATATCTAAATTGGCATTTTCCCCTGGAGGCATTTGAACGTAGCAATTTTGTCGAAAGAATCCAAGTTATAATGGCCAGCAACATGATTTGGTACGTAGAAGAACAGAAAGCAGAACATTGCGGTTGATTTCCGCTGGGTATTTCAGTAGAACTATGGATCCATCTCCAAGGAGTTTACTCGTCGGAATAGAGGACTCCGGTACTTGGAGATGTTACGCCTTCCTGCCCAGTAAGATGGTATCCGGGCTATTATCATATGCAACGAAGTGTACAGGCACGGGCCACGAGCGTTAAGTAGTGTGGTGGCGAGACGGCTGGAAGACGGCTGCCTCAATTACTAACAAAGTCTCACGTCCCAGTGCACACCTAACCCTTACAGGCACGAGCCAACTTCCGGTTGAGATACTATAAAAGCCATAAGTGACATAAGCGTCTCAAGCCTTACAAATCGACAACTGCTTATGACAAACAATAACTATTTACAAAACAATGACCATGACCTTCATAATAATCAAATTATTCCCAATCAGACTCAAACAAGTCATACTCAAAGATGTTCTAAAGTACAAAACAACTTTTAGAATTAATTTTTTTTTAAATTAATTAAAATGAATCTCTCAAAACGTATACAGCACGTCCTCGGGATACACACTCCTGTTGCGGTTATTTCTGCATTTAGAACATACGAATATATTCGTATTCGTGTAAAAAGCTTCACAGAGCTGTTATAAAGTATGAAATCCGACTAAAGTGAATTTTTATCATCACATTTACAGCAAGAGTAAATGCATTAAAATATTTGTGCTCGAAAGAATGGAATAGTGTTCGAGGGTATTCAGGTTTCAGACAATCTAACACTTGGAGGGTTGAAAATTTATATTAGAGGGTTCCATGGGACGTATGGGAGCAGGACTCGACTCAACATGTTCACCGGATCCGGAAGCTCGTTGCGCCCTGCTGGGTAAGCACAAACACATGCATAACGTGCAGTGACACTTGTTCAACAAACACTGTCTGCAAATTCTACTGGCTACGCGCAAACGAATGGTAAACGGACTATGCTACTACCATTTTCTCTGCTTCTATTCTGATGAGTCATTTGCAAGTAATTACTGGGGATTACCAGTATTTCATTTATGAAACATTCATCCGTGAGGTAAAAGTATAAGAGTTTCAACCGACCTCGAATTCAAATTTATCATGCTAATATTCAAATGTATTAACACTCTAGCAGCGAGTGGTAAATAAAGTTAATATAAATTTTAAAACAGTTCGTGAAACATAAGCCTTACATATATATGTGAAATTTCAACCTTTGTTGCTTCTCATACTCGTTTAATCAAATGAGTTTCGAACAATAACTCACATTCTTCAATAATCGATTTTCTGTTTAGAATATTTTTATATGCTTTAGTTATATACAAAAGATTAATAAAATTAGAAAAAAAACCTTGTCTTGTTTCGCTTTTAAGTGGCTGAACTGTATGTCCAGATTGAGTTGCTTGATAGCCTGCAGACGTTTATATTATTAGCTCGAGCGGAAGTCAGGTCCACCCTACTCGCTTGTAAGCATATTGGATCATGCGACCGATTTGATAATATGCTTTATTACATCGTAGCAGCCTCGCTGGCCCTTTTTTAACAGAAGGCTGCCACAACTAGTTGCACGCATTTTTAAAGACTATTGATGATAAGTGTTTTAATATTTTTATGACAACTAATTCGATGAGAATTTAAATTGTGTTCAGAACAATCAATCTGCGAATATAACATGGAATATTGTGTATAAGTTTTGATTTAGGGAGTTAAAACTAACAATAAATCTTTTTATGTGAAATAAAATGATTACTTTTATCATGAAATCAAATGTTTCATCAATTTCCAAAAGGAAATCAAGCAAATTAAATAATTGATGTAGGTTTTCCTTTAAAGTTTAAATTTTCACAAAATCCTGTTTGCGATATTTAAACTCTAAATAGTAATGATGATGATGATGATGATGATGATGATGGTATCATTTTTCCTGATCGATAGACTGTATTTTAAAGTTATCTTCATGCAAATTGCACCACCACTCATACACTTTACTAAATATTCATTTATATACCTCTCGTCGATGAACTATCAGAACCCGCATGTTAAATCAATTGGTACAGCGAAATGAATTCTTTGCATTGATATAATGATACGAATTTCTGCTGGATTGACATTGTACATTGTACAATGTACATTCTATGTATCAGGGTTCGTTGACATTCCATGTAATTCAAAAATCTTTGTTTAATGCGCAAGAATTTATTACTGAGTAAATGGTAAACATATGTTTCAATATTTAAAATTGCAGACGTTGTTTGGAAAACATATTCACTTATTAAATGTTTACACCAAAGTTTTAGAATGCAAGTATAATTCAAAGTTGCCAACAATTTATTGCCAATGACAGTATTGGATCTATAAAACAATTTCTGAAACTATACTCGCGAGTTTAGGGAAGGTAATACTTGCATGTATCATTTGTGAAAGCATTCTACTCTATGTCGTACATGTAATAATTTCATTTGTGTCATGGAATACACGTGCTGAACGGTAACGACCGATATCGAATGTCTCGCAAATGGTTTTATCATCTTATGGCAAATTTGATGCACGATTCAAACGTGATTTAAACTTTAACTCGTAAGCCATTCGTCAGTATACCTAGAAATCTATGGATCTCTCCTTTCGTTGATTAATAGTCCGAAATAAAGTATAAGTATGATGAAAAATTGAAAAGTTGTAAAATAAAAATCGAACTTAGAAGATATTAGCATAAAATGAAAGTATGTGTTGCATTTTTCTTGTCAAAAGACACAAAATGTGTATGTTGCTAATATTTAGCATCTTTGAAACTTTTAGCGACAAATTAAAAATCTACATGTCTCAGTGGGGGATGAAAAAATTGCATTTTTTGCGAAAAGTTTCACCACGGAGAGACATGTTTCCACAGCAGCCTTTGAAATTGCTCTGCTTTATTTAACAGAGATTCAGCTACTACGGCTGCATAATTTACGACACCTGCGGCCACGGTTAACGTTACTGAGTCAATTATTAGCGTACTCGTAGGTAGTGGTCTATTCTATATGACTACACAAACAAGGGATGGTGGACGACGTGGCGCAACTCATTCTTCTCTGCTGAGATTTTCACTCAAAGTTAAGAGCACTGCCTGTTTCATTTAATTATCTTACAAATTTTACAAATTGTATTTCATAATGAGGGAATAGAAATATGATTATCCAACAGTCTGCTTAAATATATGAAATAAATGCGTAATTGCGTAAACAACCTTCTGAGTGAATCTTCCAAATAAGGGTACCATGTTCAAACAATTTCAGTATGCAGCTTTAGTACTGCTTCAGTAATTGTTTGTACAAGCTTTGAAATTGCTTACCCCCAGAAATATATGTTACAATGATATATATAATTTTTTTGTGTGCAGCAAACAAACCATTTTAATAAAAACAATTAAAAATTTTATAAATGGTTTGAATGTATGCTTCCTTTAACATGCCTGCTTTCCCTGATGATAATTTTTCCAGAAGCATTTTGAGTGATAAGAGACAGTTCATTCTTCATGGCAAACAAATTTTTTCTTGAGAATCTATTAGCACCTTGGTGATTTATTAGGATCAATGTGCAAGGCCGTTATCCCCTAAATCGCAAGCAACCCTCGGGAAAGGAGGGAAAGGAAGTGGCGTGATTAATGGTTGGAATTTTTGTTTTCGGTATTTATTTACTTTTTTCGACGGAGCGACGTGGTGCCGCCGTCGGATAGCTGGCATTCTTTTACTATCGTAGTGCGATCCCTCACTCTCAGCAGTGAGCTATTTACGCCGAAAAATGGCTATCCGATCCTCATCTAATCTTGTAATTTGTGCGGATTTCTCAAAGCATCGATCGTACTTCTCACCCTTCCCTTTAGCTTCAATCGATCTCACTCCAACCACTTTCTTTCCTTTTTCTCTGTTCCCCAATGTTCAGTGAATCCGATATAGATATTTCATCAGATTTAATTAGTTCACAAGTTTCTACGAGTATGATGTAGAAGATTATCTGTTGCTTATCTCTATCAATTTATTAGTTTTTCAGAACTCTCTTATCCAATATCCACTGATCCAAAAAGTAAAACTTTAATATTTATTAAGAAGTTGCATGTATTTCGTGGAAAATTTAAGCAAACTAAAGGTAATATCAGGAACTTATACTCTATATTCTTTACCTTGTAATCATTTTTATAAAAAAGTTAATGCCGTACGAGAGGCACTCTCTAGAATTTCGCGAGAAGAATTTTAAAAGTTGTATATCGCTAAGCATCTTAAGCAACTTTTATGTTATAATAAAGTATTCTTCATACTTGCTTTTAAGTGCTTATATAGTGTTCTAAATAATTTTGCACGTTTCTGAAATTTTATGCCATTGAAATCATTTATCCAAGTATAATTCGAGATCATCGCTTGTGAGATCAGACTGTAAGAAACTGAGTGATTTTCGGCCCCTTGTCCATGATATATCGAGAAATTGGCATCGAATCCCGAGAGAATGTCTTCGGCGAGAAGCACCATAGTTTTCGGATATCTGGTACATACCATGAAGTGCAATTATGTCTATGGCGAATTTGCTCCCAAACTGAGAATGCGAATGTACAGCTCCTTTGGGACAAGTATTACCGCCGAGTACCTTGCCAGCTGTTAACGCTTTGGAGTTTAAACCAGCTGTCTGCCCAACATACAGAATCTGTCAATTGAATCGATCGCTAAATCGGATCAAAGTAGGATTTAGCGACTATAGCGAATCATATTATGCATAGCACATGCATCTCACATAATCTCATCTCAAGTCTATATTGAATCCTTAGTTGAAGTGCAAAATCTGTGTAAATTAACCACTGCAAAAAAATCAAAAAATATTCTTCCATGCTTATGATTTTGAAATGTACTCAACTACTTTTTCTTCAAATTTCAGAGCAGAAAATCTTTCTTTATATGCACACGCCGCCTTTAGTTTATCCAATATTTTATTATTTGCAAAATTTCCGCTTGAACCGTAGTACTCTTTCAATAGCCGCTTTTTTAAGACAATATTATCGCATGAATTAATACAATTAAAGTCTTACAATTTGTAAAATAAAAAGTATCATTCATAATCAATCGATACGAGAAAACTTGGCGTCGGAACTAGTACAGTTAACGAACTGAAAACGTTTCTTAAGAGGCAATAATCAAGTTTTAATTAGTTCTCTACTGCCTATTCGTACAGAAGAGGTATAAGTACTTTCAAATGGAATTTCATTGGTGTTATCTTTCGCGAAGCTTTTAAATATTGATTTACGACGGCCTTCATTCGCAGGAAATTTCAATTCATTTATTATTTTCATCGAAGCCTGAATTATAATGGAGCAACTAAACGAATCAAGTTACGATATACTCGTAAATTTCTCATTAACTTCGATTACATTGAAAATTCATATTGGTAATTAACGGAAATTACAAGCTCTGTTTGGAATGTTCTGAAAAATGCAATTCAAAATAAAAATTGCACCATTTCTATTTGAGATCATTTATAAAAATATTTCTTTGGATTGCAATATACTATATAAGTAATAATTGAATATTGAAAGCAATATGATTTGACAGGTCTAAGTATAATTTGATTGATACATATTATACTGATTTCCTATTTCTTTTTATCGAAACTACAAAATAATATGTGCAATGGTCTGCTTCGAATGCATAATGCACTAGACATTAATTTGCAATAATTAGTGTTCATGTGAGCCGTCAAATGACTGTAGAGCGTTCGGCTATTATTCTGAACAAGATCAGAAGTGGCTATAATTATCATAAATTTCCATGTGATTCGGTAATCACTGCCAGACAGCCATTGTTGTACTGAATGAAGCACTCCAGTTATTGTCGATCATAAAAAGCATAAAAACGTTGAGTGCACAGTTTCAGTTAGGCTTAATCTCTTAAATAATTAATTATCATCTTGAACAACATTGGCTACAATTTATGCAGGTGTTATGAGACCAACAAGGCTAGAAACTATATTTATTCCTTGTAATCGAGATTTCCTTGTGATCCAAACTGAATTTACTTTCTTCATTATGGAAGCTAGACCCGTGCCGTCGCCTTGGGGGAATCGTACGTATAGTAAGTACGCGATCTACTTTACGGAGAAAACGTGACTTCAAAGTTTCGTGTAGTCCAAAGGCAAAGGAAAAAGGGACAGCGACCTGTTCCATTGACCGAAGAAGTGGATAAGCAACAAATTAACCCATTAGAGAAAGACAAAGACAGAATTTTATCACCTAACTTCTATCGATTTCAAATCTTTAAACTTGATCAAAATGACTGTAAAAATAAAGAACTTAACTACAATAAATAGAAGAAGTTTTTTTAATACTGAAATTGATCTTTAATTATTTACTATGGTTCTGCTTTTCATATCTTTTATATGTTTCTCATTTCCTTCGAGTAAACAATCCCGGCAAAAAAATTCTGACTGCTGCATTTTTTACAGCTTTTCTGTAAATAGAATTCATTAAATTTAAAAAAAAATCCCCTTTAGAAGGATAATCGGGAATTATGAAAGCGAAAAGCGGAGTGCCATTATTTTCTTAATAAATCACGGTCAGGTTGAGCAGATTTTTTTTACGTTTGTAAAAACGAGAAAAAAGGAGAGATCCTTTTTACACTCTTAGCGTTGAATTTCACGCGTTTGTTAGGCGGGAGATGTCAACGCTGGAATGCAATCACATCACCTCTCAGAATAGAAGGGTGGGAAATGGGGTTTGGGAAGTCATGGCCTGAAAGGACAAAGTGTGAAGTTCAACTTCTAAAAGCAGTGGACTTTAAGCATCAATTTAATTGCAATTATACATATCTTATTGTTTAAATCTAGGATTCATCGTTAATTAAACTGTATCCTTCTTATCAAAAACTTGATGAAATACAGCAAAATGGAAGCTGAGTGACAGTTTGTAAGTTGATTTTAACGCAGAGTAAGATCAAAGAACAGGGTTTGAACAAATATTTTAATTTATAATGTCAAGCATCGCATTGCAATGCCTGATTAATATATCTACGTGATATAAAAAACTGATCTATGTCTGATCACTTTTTACAAAAATTCTTTTAATGTAGAATGTTTTTATTCCTTCAAACCTGCGTAAGAAACGTGGAGGAAATACGGAAATCGGTTACTATGAAATGGCAAGGGAATGAAGGAGGTCTCTAGTATAGAATGAGATTAAATCAGAGCTTGGTAGTTGGGCCGTTCGATTACTCTTCGTCGTAAGTTCATTATAACTAACCTGGTTACGGACACGCTTTTTCTCAACTTATCAGTACGGAACGTCGATTCGCTTGAGTGTTTTTAGACCTCATTGACTTTTACGGCTTAGGTCATTACAGTGAAAAATTTTCGGTACCGACTTCCGATTCTCCGAGGTGAGTAAACAGAGGTAAGAAATGGCCTAAAACGAGGAGCTGAGAAGAATAGCTTAATCACTTGCACTCGACAGGAGTTTGTACAGTTGTCAGTAAAAAATCGTAGTTCAATATATTGGGGTAAATATATATAGTAATATATGTCAATCCACTTTTTAATCCTTCATTATTTACTGCTTTTAACTCCACAAAGTATTTCCAACTAACTTCGTTATAATGTCCAACATTATTTTTTTTCTGTGTAGCATCTGCTGTAAGTAGATCGATGGCTGTATGAACTTTGTATGTACGAACAACTTTTAATGGCATAACTCATTGATATTCGATGCAGGAATTTTGATAGTTTTAAAGAACGCACATGTTACCCTGTTGCTCACGAAACTATGAAAATTAATAGCATCATAACAATCATGCGTAAGCCAGGGTTCCATTGAAACATTCTTGAAAATATTTGATAATGAAACCTCGTTTTATAACTCGAATATATTTGTGTAAATTTTATTTATAAATTTACCTCTTTATCCTGAAAGCTCTGCTACATTTTTACGATTACCTTATCTTTATACTTAAAGGATAGTAAGGATTGTAGAAATAAAACAGCCGCTAACCATGCAAGAGCTCAATACATTACTCAAGCTAAGGGTTGAAAATAGTCCTTAGATTAAGTAATAGTAGTAAAAGTCTTTCCAAAGATTTTATTTCATCCGGTGAATGCATAAAAAGTTCTAAGTAGAATTTAATGACAGTGTACACGTCTAGACGTTCAGAAATATTTTTCAACTGAGAGATGAATATCCGTGAGGACATTGGGCAATCCTAGTCCCTTGTAAAGAGAGAAAAGTCCGGATTGCAAGGAGTTTCAAGGATTTGTGTAATCCCGGATCGACTCGTGGCCGCTTTACTTTTCCTATAAAGGAAAAAAGTACGAGTTGAAGAAGATGTAGAGAACACTGAATTATGATTTTGTCCAATACCACTTGATTTTAATCAATTTTTTTCTGAATACAGTTCATTATTAAAAGACGTTATTTATAAGCCTGCTGCTTTCAAAATGCAAGAAAATAGGAGCGAATATCTGTTATTAGCTACAAAATCTCTTGTTATTCATTTAATTATTTTATTTTCATGTCCAGCTTTATCATTACTGTGAATTTTCTAACAGGCTAATTAGAGTTCTGATTGAAAATCAGTCCAAACAAATTTTTAAAAAAGCAAATTGAAAGACAGATACTGATGTATATTTTCAGACCTCTCATCTTGAAGTTTCTCGTCTGAAGTTTCAAGCTATTGTGAATTAAATATCTCAGACTTTCATTCCGATACGACTTTAAACGTACTTACCAGTATCGTTACGCGTTCTGGCTCAAAAATCGATTTAACTTGCTCGAATATGGCTTCGGGTAAATTGGCCACGGGCGGATACTTTCAGTTTGCAAATATCCTTCCTTTTCTACGTCTGTTTTATCGTTACGAGGCTACGGGGAATTTTGCAGCGACGGTAAAAAATAAAAGGAGAGCCTTTTACCCTCTCACCCCATTGTATACCTACGCCAACGCGGGATGGAAATTTTTGCTGAACTTGTTCAAAGTTATTGTGCTCGCATACGGGTCACATGCATTCAATAAATGTGTGCATTTATATATCAACATGTGTTCATGAGTGTGTCTGTGTGTATGTGAGATTAGCAAGGCTTGCAGCACGCGACTCTTTCTAAAACGCGCAAGGTAAACAGTATATATGTATATACTTTATAGAAAAAAAAGACGTGAATGTGGTTACATGTGACATATTGTCAGGAACTTAGCGCCTTCCGATGATGTCGATTTTTATCTGACAAACCATCACGTAAAGGAGCGAAGTCGGTAACCAAAATCCAGGAGTTAGTTCAGCAATTCATCATATTAAGCAGGTCTTGCGTACGTTATCAGAGGGAGGATCAGACCTGGCGTAGCTTAATAAGACGTGACAAGTGGTCACGAAGCTTCCAGCACGTACGGTTTAACCACCTAGAGATTAAAGCTTTGATCATTATTCTGTTGGTTACCTAAGACTGGCAGCCGATGTTGCTGATCGAACGGCACTTCGCGTGAATTCAGTCATTAAGCAATAGGTGTGCTTCTGAGCTGGAGACAAACTGAGCGTGAACCGCTCGAAAGGAAGTAACTTTTTTTTACCCCTCGCGGCCGATAACCTATGCACAACCAATTTCTTTACAACTTCTAATTCAGGAATGAAAGAGGAATTTTCAAAATGAAAACGACCTATCTAAAAGCAACCTTTTTTAAAAAGTCCAAGGGAACTAAGTTCTCTCCGATGTTTAGTCCGCAATCTCTTGAGACTGCGGATAAGATGCGACATTGAAAACGTACATAACTGTTTTGAGATGATGTACATGTGGAGCGCATTTAAGCAATCCCGAGCAGGGACGCGAAGAATGTGTGAATAATTGATGTTTCGTAAGGGACAGAAGATGGTAGTTAGCTGTGAAGCTCCCTGCTTTTCAGACTCTCTGAGAGGTGCTAGTATGGGACAGTTCAGTGTGCCTGCATTAATATAAATTAACACCGTTGCAAGTTTGGGCAGCCATTGCCGCCTCCTCCGAACTCGAGACCCAACGAACACCTAGCTCCTCAGCCTTGGGAACCCCACTGTAAATACTTGTTTCGCTATTCCTGCATAGTATAGACTCCACAAATGGCCTGCCCATTTAACACCCACTGCCGCTTCCACCGCTGCCGTCTACTACTATGTTGAAACTGAAATGTACACCCTCACCTCACAAACTCGGTTTCCGTCCTTTTAGTCATTTGCCGCGACGCATTTCCTCTGCGGATGTTACTGTACGAACAATTTAAGCTTTCTTGTTATCGATCCCCTACTTGTGAAATTGAAAGCACTTGTGAAGCGGAATGCATAAAATTTAAATAAAATGTCCAATACTTTTTAAAATATCGCAATGAATCTGATAACATTTATTTTTAAATGCGCAACTATTTGGTTCTATTATTGTGGTCAAATAGAATATGAAATAATAATGTCATAAACTAGCTGATTTTTTTTTCGTAAAAGATTCTCTCTAAAAAAATTGTTTTTTTTTACAATAATTTATTTATTGCGGCAGAAAGCATGGGACATTTTTTTGCAAACAATATTTTTTACATAATGAAAAATAATATTCCTCTGAGCAGTAGACGTTTGAAACTTCAGACCATGAATCCTAATAGAAAGTTCGATTTAATAAATTTTTTTTCAATAGGATTTTCAATTATACTTGATAAAAAATGTTGACAAAATAATATATAAAATGAAAGTATAAAGAAAGATATATATAATTGGAAAATATCTTACCTATCTTTGCGAATACAATACTGACAAGATTCAACCCATGTCTGACTATACCCTCCCGTTTCCACTGATTGCGGGAAAGCGAACTCTATTTCTTGCTTTAAACTTTCCTTCCTTCTTTCTTTCTGTTTAACTTACGTAAAATAACAAGTAAAATTTTTTATGGTAGTTCATATAAATATTTTGAATATAAAAAAATAAAAGAAATATTTTCTTATTTGTTTTAAGAGAGTTCTTGCAGCAAGTTATATCTTCAATCTTCAGCAATTCGTAATAAGTAAACAGATTCTAAAAGCACGTTAATTTCGATTTTAATTGAAAACGCAGTAGAATTTAATGCTGCAATATAAAAACCTATAAGGCATTGGTCGCTTGTAATACATTTGAAATTGAACCTGAAGGTATTTAATGTAATCCATTCATTTGAATACGAAACGTGCATTGTACATTTTCATGAATAATTAAAATATTCAATTAAATAGTTGACTTGCGAGTTGCAAACTTAGATTTGGCATCTCATTCAAAAAATGCCATTTCTCAATACCTCAGCGTACTTATGGATATTAAGAGTGCAAAGAGAAGCAAACATTCTAAACCGACGAGAGCTGACGTGGATGAAAGGGATTAATTTGACTTACCCCGTCTTTAACTCATTCGTAATGCAGAGAATCGAATACAACTTTCCGTCAAAGAAGAAAAACATAACTAGTATGTTAGTTCGGTGGTAAGTGCGTTAATTGAGGCAGGTCTACTTTTGCATTAGCGGTAAGCTCCGTATTATTATTATTATTATTATTATTATTATTATTATTGTTATTATTATTACACGCCCTTATTTCTTCCTGAAATCGTTTGTTTACTTAATGAGAAATTATGAAAATTGGTCAAAGCTTTGGTTAATTAAATAATGAGTTTAAATAATTAAGGAGAAGAATCAGTGAATTTTTGCGTAATTTTTTTAATCAATGTTATCAAGATTTGAATATTCTTCAGTTGGAGAAAAATAAAAAATATTTTTGTGAAAAAAATATATGCAATTGTGCAATCATTATTCCATTAGTTCCCTTAGAAAACGACTTTAATAGGAAACGTATATATTTGGCTTCGATTGAATAAATCATCTCCCTATTTCATGATATCCTAATAAATTGCTTCCATTAATCAATGAGTTCACATCAATCAACATGTTCTGGGTAATGAACTGTCACTCCAGAAATGGACGACTATTCGATATACCTACCTTTAATTTCCAATATAGAACCTGGAATATTCCATGACAATAGATTTAAAGTTGAACAATCTAAGAAATATTTATATTGCAATTTAATATTTTCGGATTGGTTCCTAATTTATCTGAGCAGCTAAAAGTAGCTAACCATTTCTTGTTGGCACTTCCGCGCCTCATGAGAGCAAAATGAAAATATAGTTCGCTTTTTCTCGGACTTCATGGAAAATTTGAATATAGGGAGTTTCCTTCTGAAAAGTATAGAACCTTTGCAGGAGCGACCATAAAGAAAATGAGATGAGAAGAGTGGAGAGGAGTTTTTAAATTAGCAAGTTGTAATGAATGATATAAAATAAAGGCGATGAAAACTTTACGCCAAGCTTTGACGTATATTATAACAAAGCAGCATCCATAATACTCTGATAATACATGCTTTCAAAAGAAATCGTCATATCAGGGTTCCGACTGGAACCTAATATAGAAATTGCATTATCATAATTTTAAATAAATATAAACATTTGAGGAATATAAAATCAGTATTGAAGAATCATAAACGGGTTTATGACGACATAAAAATAGAAATGGGATATTTTTGTAATAAAAAGTCGTTGGAACTCTTTCCAGAGTAATATTGAAAAAAAGACAATCATAATACATATAGGTCGCATTGGTACCTTCATTTTCCATTTTCCAGCTTTCTTCTAAAACACCGAATATTCTCTCTCTATTAAAATGTTGGCTCTGCACAGTTTATCGTATTATAAGATCACATTTCCACACATGAGGGGATTTAACGAGTCTCTGTCAATTAATACAGAACTACCGATGGACCATTATTATTGTGTCATAAATTAATCCCCTTGTGAGCTGTTTTATTATCCTCTTATATCCCTTTTTCGCGTGACTTTTCGCTCTTCCATCCATTTGGACTCGTGCCTTTACTCTAGCAGGCGCTTCACGTATCAGCGTACATCTCTTCCGTTCACTGGTGTAGAAAATGTACAGCGGGCCAAATGCCAAGTTTTATCACCAGCGATGTGGAATTAATTCTTATTTAAATAATTACGCGAACTCCTTCGAAACCACCAGATTTGCGAAGGAATTCGAGGCAAAAGGAGGAAACCGTTACGCTCGAGGGGAAACGCGTATTACACTATTAAATGTTACGCAGTGGGTATATAAAATTCGACTGAAGGAACTTAGTGCGTGATAATGTATTATTAAAGATATTTTATTACAAGAAATATATCATTTGCTTCTAGCAATAAAGTGAGGTCATTTAATATTCTTAGAAAAAAATTGTCTTGTGTCTAATTTACATTAAGTTCAGATAAAAATTCAATTGATTCAGGTACTATTTGAAAAGATATCAAAGGGTATCGGATACAGACACATTTGGTGGCAGTTCTATTCCTCTTAACCAAGCCACACCAACGTAATGAGTTTCGACTGCGATATCTTAGCCTCATCGCAAACTAATTTCAAACAAAGTTTCTCCACTGATCTCAGTGGGCTGCCGCATTTGCGCCCGGTTACGCCAGTGGTGACCTGCCCGGAAATCGAAGTTTATTCCTCCTCCCCTTCTTTCTGGAAGATTACCCATGTAATGTCCTCTGCACCCTCCCGTATAGAAGATTACTTTTGCCCGCATAGAATTACTCCCTATTTGGATGCTTCGATACCAGCTTTCAGTATTCCACTAGCTTGAGATTCTATTAACATAAACACGACCAACTATACTGTTTATCACAGGATTCCCCGCTTTGGAATTGAATTTAAAGATTCTATTTTATAAGCAGAGGATCTCAACCGTTAATTTGATAGAATAAAATAAAAAGGAAAAATGTAAAGTCGTTTGTAAAATACTTTTAACAATTGCTTTATAGAATAATATAGATTACTGAATGAATAATACGGTTAGTTAATTTTAATAGAACCGACCCTATTCGTCAATCACTGAATGCACGTATACATTAAGGCAGTCCAACTTCAGGTAACTAGCCAACTGCGATCTATATCGGCATTACAAATTTACGTGTACTATAAGTACACTTTTCTTGTCTAACTGGCAGGCAAATGCAAAATTAATGCTCTTCGAGCATTAACTTGACAGTAAAACTCTTTCCCCATTACCTCATCAAAATACAATATATATATATATATATATATATATATCTTTTTATGCTCGTTAGTGAATAATTGAAACGTTACAGAAAGTTTCGCAGCTATTATAAATAGGTACAATATTAATTCCAATTTGAGAAGAAAATTTTTGCAGTAACTAGGAAGTATTTGATAAAGACTACTAGCAAACCACAGACTGATTTGGCTTTAAAAAAGTAGCTAAAACAGAGGGGTTTTGTTATATAGTGAGAGGTTGAAATCAAATTCGCTCGTTTGACAGAAACTGTTTGACACAGAAAAAGGGTACGCACTCTAATGTAGGAAAACCAATCGAATTACCTGACAAAGTCAATTTCAATTACGTTTGGTATTTTATAAAATCAGCTTTCTTCCTCATTTTATATACTATATAATACAATCAGATCATGTCTTCGTATGAAAGAATATCTATACCATGGTAAACTAGAAAACCTTACCCTATAATTTTTTTTTCTTACATGTCAAAACTGAGAGTATTTTTTTCTTGAAAACATTGAGGCTATAAATTCAGTTCATTAGGGTTACCTTTTATTTGCATTTTATGTACAAGAATAAAGCAACCATGTATTAAAGATAGATAATATCTCTTTCACACTGCAGTTTTATATCACACGCACAAATCCAGCCCCTTTACACTTCACTAGAGAGAATTTCATTAATAAATAAGAAGAACAAATTTGAATAAAGATTTTATACTCGAGGTGTTCTTAGTTTATCTGAATTTTTATGAATAAAAATTAGACTAAGAAAGTAAAAATATTCTGAATTATGGATAACCATTTTCTGTCTTCAGTATCATGACTACGTGTTTGAGTCGTCATGATTGAATCATGCGATATTTGATTAAGATATTTTGAAATTAAAATTATGAAAGGAAGTTAGTAAAAGTCGTGATAATATCACAATGGAAGGATTTGAATATTTTTATAAAATGAATATCAAAGAATAGTAACACAAATATTCAAAATAATGTGAATAGAATGCACATAAAGAATTCCTTACGGGTACATTTTTTGTTATTCAATAAAAACAAAATTGATATGCAAAAAAGTAACCAATGTGACCATCGAAAGGCTGTCGATGCATAAATTCAATACTTCTTGACGTACCCTGCGGCGACGTCTATCATCTATAGTGACGTTATTCTACGTTCTTTCTGCACATTTCTATGATAACATATTCGACGTCTGACTCGTATGTCACTGCATTTCATCTCCATAGTAGAGTTTTATTCACATTACTTTTGCCTGGAATATTCTTCATATACACTTCTGTTCCTTAAAACACTGGAATTACTCCACTTATTTGACATTTAATAAATGAAATCGTATATATAGGAGAGAGCTTTTTTGCTTAAAATATTCAAAGCTCAGCAATCTCCATAATTTTAAGTCAAACCGTACACCGAGTTAATTATTTCCTTCCGTGGATTAAAAAAGTGCCTAATTGGCAATAATGCATTCGAATAGATATCATATTCCTGTAAATATAGGTGAATTAGTCAGTATAACGAAAATTTTTTTAAACGAGGCTTTCAGGTCACCACACAAATATAATTCAAACAGGAATAATTCAGAGACTTCTTTTACTCAGATGAGTTCATTAGATTTCCCTATGATCCAGGTTACCTCAGAAACTTCAGTATTTCTTCAGTATTTCTTCAGGAGACTTCAAAGCAACTTCAGAACAAGGCTTAATATTTCTTTTACAATGCATGTCATCTGGAATTTTTAAAATACCTAATTCTCCATTACAAATTAATAATAAACATTTACTTAAATAATCCGTCTTAGCTGTTCTTTCGTAGCTTGTAAAGTCAAAGATGTAGTATGCTATATACTTTTAAATACTTTCTGTTTCAAGGTTTAGCTCACAACTTTTTAAAAACCCAATTTAGGCACGAAATTGTCAGATAGACAAGAAATGTTATTTTAAAAGAACATCTGCTGGACTTTTATTATTTTATTCAGAGGAGAAGACGGGTCTCCAAATTTCATTGTTATAAGTCTCAGTTGTGGCTGCTGAAATACGTTTTTTCCAAAGTCATTTATTACGTTACTCCTGTAATAAGACTCAATCGTGGTATACACCCCATAAAATCGCTTCTCTTCTTTACACGTAAAGAACCCCATAAAAAGTCGTGAACGACATTTTCTCACTTTAAATTAGCTTGTCCAATAGAAAATTTTCATCCCTTTCAAATTATCTGTAAGTGTATTCTGCACCTTCAAATTTTCACAAGTTTTCCTATAATTTATTTGTCTTTTCACCACCACACCGTTGTACACTTCAAAAAATAAATCCGTATCTAAAAATAAATAGTAAGTAACTCTTAACAGGTGTCGAGGAGACTTTTAGTTGAAAGAGGGTAAAGGGGTTGGTTATATCTTTCATTACTCTTATCTATACTCTTTTATAATTTTGAATATTTTCAGATTTCCGCGTTAATTGGAGCCTTTGGCAATAAATTACCAGCATTGGCGTTACCTGAGCGGTGAGAAACCGCAAGAGAGCGTCTCATACCATAAAGGCGAATTAAGCCGTGCCGCGTGTCAACGACGCGAGTGTAAAGTGCACGTTAATTAAACGCGTCCTAGAAATCGTGCGGCTGGCTCTTTGGTCACATAACACCAGGTAAAGAGCGTTACTGGCAAGACCGTGGAAGGTAGAAATTAAAGATCGGCGTCAAAGCTACAATTCACGTAGCATGTACAAACCGCGTTATTCTCACTGACCACGCCATGCGTACTATACTCACCCTAGATGAAGTAAGAGCATACCGCGCACAGGACTTTGATTACATCCTTGCCAACCCCTACGTCTTCATCTGACTAGAAGGGGCTCCGCCCACGCGTTCCATAAGGCATCCTGCCATGGTCGGTAATTGAGTTGCGCTACTTCCTGCTAAGTTAGCTCGCGTCACTACCGGTTCTGTCGGAAATGCGCCTTATCGCTGGCTTAGCGCGAAAAAATCAGCCACCACTTTCCTGCAGACGCCTCCATAACTATCTTGAAAACAGCTTCGAACCCCCTGTTCACTGTTCAACCGACTGCAATTTTTCACTTAACTGTTACAAAGCAACTATATTTTCTTCTAAACTTTGCAATGTGATAATGTAAATAACTTACAGAAGACGCTAACACACAGAAAACGTGAAAGTATTCTGTAGAAAATTATTTGTACTGTTTGCGGTGACATTAATATAATATGAACTTTTAAAAGTTTGCCCTTAGCTCAAGAGGACCAAACAAAGTCTAAAAAATGTTTAGCAGCTGGAGACATTCGATTTCAAAGTGTCGACACTCTACAGCAGTAAGTTCGAATTGTTCTTTGCTTGAACATGCATAAATCGATTGCAATGTTCGCTCTTCGTTTCCATCTCCCCTCGGGAGTTTTATCTCGCCACGAGACGTGTGTGAAACTTTGCTCGTGTAAACTTTCTTTGGTTACATCTGCAGCTGCTGTGAAGCGATTGATCCTGCGGCAATCCCAAACACGTATTGCACACAATCCTATATATATATACATATACCATATTGTCAGTCCTGTTATATGACAGTTTGTCCTTTCGTGCGTGCAGCGAGTGTGAGCATTACTCTCTCAACAGATGCGGATTTAAAGAGAACAAATTCAAATTGACGCAAGTGCCTTCAGTTACTTTGCATCATTATCCCTACCTCATCCGTCAAATTCGGAACTCTTACGTCTTGTGAATCACCTTAAATGAACTCAAATTCCTCAAGTTGGTATAATAATCACATTTTTGCAACTTTTTTGATGATATTATTGCACAAAATATTCGCATATAAATTCTTAAAACTGTTCGATGTTTATTGATAAACGATGGCAATCAAAGAAAAAAACACAAGGATATATGGGAATGACCAACGGGGACGATAGAGACCGAGAGCAGAAAATTAGAAAAAAGCGGATAAAAATACAGGAATATCATCTCTACCAATTAATTAGTGAGAGTGCAAAAAATCTATGCATATTCGACCCCGTATTATCTTAAATTCAATCCCATTTCCAGGAGGGTTAGCGTGAAAATTGCGTATGCAAATACGTATATAAATTCTTGTAGAGAGTAAGCAAGCCGTGCCAGTACCGACTTCTCTGATGTTGCGGAAAATTGCATTGACTTTTCGCGTCTCGAATATCAAACGCGAGCTAACCTGTCATAACAGATGCTAAATGTGCAAAAATATATTCCTGTTTCTTCTTTCTACATAAAAGTGTTACAATTTTTTCTGACTTTCACTGAATGATCTACAATAAATGTCTTAAATTGATCAGGAAACGAGAGAGCTTTCCGTAACATGAATGCATGTCAATTCTGCCTCCGTTGTAAATATTAAAATCTTTACCCAATTGAAAGATTTCTTACAAATGTTAAAAGATTTGGCTACGTCTCCAGTACACTTTCTGAAATGGTTTTTCTTTCTCAACTCATAAGATAAGACACTTCCTTAAAAGCTCTTTTGACATAATTAGGTTTAAAACGGCACTTTAAAAGAAGCGGGCTCTAAAAGAACTTCTCTCAATATTTTAACGCTCTTTTTACATCAAATTGGGCCCCTCTATAGTCTCGAATCTCCTAATTGTGTTCCTGTTAGATTGGGATCTCGATATCACTCTCAATTATGATAAATTACATATAATTACGCGAGGTGAAGCACGCTTAGGGGAATACGGGGTTTATCTGGATGATAGAGGGTTCGCAGGGGGAGGGTACGAACGATTTGCATGCGACCAACTTAATCAGTGCCAACACCTTACAAACCCGGCTTGCAAAGGCCGTCGATTTTATACGATACGAAAAACACTGTGCTGACTCTAGCAGCTCAGATTAAATTTAATTGCTGCTTTAATAAATGACAAATGGCGTACCATTATTAACTTTTTTAATAAACTATTGCAAGACTGATGACTCACTTCGACTCTGGAATTTCGAATACAATTACAATTTCTTATGCCTACATCCAATCTCCATGAAACTGCAATTATTCACGAACGAAATTAATCTACAATGTTATTTTGTATAAATGATGAATGTAGCTACATTTTTCTTGGTAATTTTCAATTTCCATTACCATAAACCGAAACCACGCTGGTAGATTTAGAAAAGAATTTTTGTTGGCGGACAACATTTTATTAATATTGCCAGAGAGGGAATTTCTAATATAGCGTTGATGCTGACCCTGTTGATACTAAATTTTTATTAGTTTATTACATTTAATTTTTCACTTTAACAGCGGATAAAATTTTCAAACCTTTTTCCTCATTTAAATCGCGACAAAAAAAAATATAATTGTTTTCGAGTGTTGTTCTGGTTTGCTGTTATTCGTTAGTGAAATATAAGAGTGTGAAAAATTGGTGAGTGATATCGTTTCGCTGCTTTGAATCGGTAACATGAAAGCCATATTTAAAATAAATCGCGACGTTGTTAAATGAACTGATCTACATTCTCATCTGTCACAGTTTTGTCGCTTGGTCATTTTGCTTTTTGACACTGATTTCGCACTTGAATGGTTTGACCATTCGCTCGAATTAATCCGCGAATCGTCGAGCCGAAATTTAGCGGGTGCTGGTAATATTTTGATGTCATGCCTGCATAACCTTATGCAGTTTGTCACCATGTGTTATGGCCACACGTACTATCGATCCACAAAGGCACCGATGCTGGTACTAGGTGGTTTTAGCACGATCCCACCTATAGAAACTATAGTCTAGTCAGTTATGTAAAAATCGATCCCAATTCTCAATATGTAATTATTCTCGTAAGATATTCAATATTCATATCATCGAGATTAGAGGACTTGTTAGCGCAAGAAGAAAGGAAAGACTAAATAAATGTATACTTAATGAATAGTTGAAAGTAAGGTACAATTCAAACTCTGAAAGAAATTATTTTTCATTACAGAATCACTGCAGCTGAAAATCAAACAGGTGAACATTCCCGAGACAGTGAAGGAAGGTTCAGTGGATTACGTGATTTTGGACTGTGATTACGATCTAGAAAAAACTTCTACACAACTTTTAGTGGTAAAATGGTTTTTTAAAGAGGATTCACCGACCAAAGATTTTTATGTCGCGTATCAGTGGATTCATGGGAGACCTCCAGAAGCAGAACCTAGTTTTAGCCAGTACATAGATACCACATATAAAGCAAGTGATGATCCTTTCACAATGTATCGCGCTATGAAATTAAATAAGCCGACTGTCGACATTTCTGGCACATACAAGTGTGAGATTTCTACTGTCGCCGATGAAACTCAAGCAACTGGATCGATGGTTGTATACTGTAAGTATAGAATTATCTCAAAACTCTAATATTTTAGAAACAAAATAATCTGACGAAAGATTGTTTTAGTAACGGAATTGATAGATTTAATCTTAAGATTTACCTTTGACTCGAAATTGGAGCATATTAATTATGAAATGAAGCAGTCGTCATAAAGTTTCGAAGATTATTAATCTATTCCAGTAGCTCTCCTAAGGTGGATTAGGATAACTATAGCTTTTAGACCAAAATTCACACCCTGAATAACTAGGGTTCAGACAATTGATTCAGTAATCAGTATAATGTATTATAGAAGCACGCGTACGCTTCCACCTTAATCCTCCTGTTCTAACCTTCTCATCTACTGCTAAACCAAAATAATTGAGTAGCTTTGACCGAAAAATTAAGAGAATATATATTTCAACGTGGTTGAATATTCTCAACTATTTTACAATAAAATATGCATAAGATATACATAAAATTGGAATATCGAGGCAGTACTGACACTAGTACAAAAAGTAATTCGGTTGGGATTTGGCACCCAGATGGCACAGTACCATTACTGGATTGGTACCAAGCCAATGGTGCTCATACTGGCCAGTACTGGGTCAACTCTTAACCGAGTTACCTTTAGTATTAATGCCAGTACTATAAACAGTACTGGTGCAGAACAGCGTCAGTTGTAAATTTCCTCCTGGGAGTGCTTAACGAGAACCAAGTGTCGTTTTTGCATTCTCACTTCTCACGGCGGGTGCTCGAAATTAAAGTCGAAAATGTTATCGCTACGAAGCTTGACCTTCCAAGTTACTATATGAGAATGAAAATGATATTGCTTGAATCTGTTTTCTGTTAATTTTTCTGTTAATTTTTCGGATTATAACTTATCAAAAATTATTTTCTTACAGTGCATATTATATGTTATATTTTCAAAAGATTTGGCTAAAAATATTTGACGTTTTACACCGTTATAAAAAAATAGTGAATGGCAAATGCCTTCACAGGAATATCATGGCTTAGTCGAGTGGAGTGTGGGCATTTTTACCTTTTGTATTTTATATATCTTCTTCCACTTCAGTCCTTCGTTCTCGAAATAAAAGTCGCCATTCGTAATAAAATGGAGAAAAAGAAACTGAAAGAAGGTTCCGCATTGTCGCGGTAATGCAGTAGCGCATTCTACGCGACGCGGTCTATACATTATTATTACATTTTTATTTTCATCGTACGTGCGGTTCACGTAAAACGGCGATCCCTAATATGAACGGGGATGTTTCGGAAGTGTAACTTCCGACTTTTGTATCAAGAAAGTCTGCAATCAACTTGAGAGCGTGATAAGATTGCAAATAGTATTGAACCAAATTTTTAAAGATTTTGACTTACCCGGAACAATTTGTAGGATTATTGTAATCAAATTATGCTTCATACTTTTAAATAGATATGTTTTTAAACTTGATGAAAGTAATTGATTTCCAATTCCGGAAGTATAAAACAAAATTGATTATACATATGTAATATGTTTCCAAACTTCATCGAAGATCGAATTTTAATCAACGGAACCAAAAATTTTTTTAATGACCTTTACCTGGATCTGCCCTAGATGAACTAGATTCGAATTTGAAGAAGAG
>JAUESI010000018.1:9265400-9300102 GCA_032275145.1 Synergus laeviventris | reverse complement strand
CAACGGAACCAAAAATTTTTTTAATGACCTTTACCTGGATCTGCCCTAGATGAACTAGATTCGAATTTGAAGAAGAGCAATTCAAAAAAGGACCGAAAACTTATGTTTGATTATGCAATCTGTTATCACATCAAATGTGTTAGAGTAGTTGTGATAGCACTACCTGCATAACGGTGGGTAAGAACCGTAATGGTTTTACATATAGAAAAAAAAGAGAGAAAAAAAACAAGAAGTTCACAATGCGAAGCCAGAGAGAAGTTTCAGGAAATAAACGAATTTGCTCCCCGGACAGCCGTTGCTAAAAGTTTATAAATGACGGTCATTTTTTCATCCCACAAAAAAAAGAAAAAAAAAGGAAATAAATATTATGAGAACACTGATTTGTTTCGTGAATTCATTTGAGATAATTTACAAGTCAGTTAATAAATAATGGTACTATACTTTGTTTCAGCTACAGAAAAAAGATTCGAATTGATCACCAGAAGAACTGTCACCAATGAAGAAAAAGAAGGGGTAGAAGTGACGTGTGTCGCCGAAGGGGTCTATCCTCTGCCTACCCTCGAGTTTTTTGTTAAGTAAGTATGTGTGGGTGTGGGTGTAACTGACTACCCTTTACGCAAGCTTAGATTTAAAAAAGGGGTTGAGCGTTTTGTTCAGTTTTCTACAGTGAGATAAATTAAAAGATATAATGACAAGTCAACCGGATTTTTGAATTTAAATTATAATCTTTACTTGCCCCCCCTTAAATTCCCAAAAAATAGTCAATCTAGTATTAATAAATAATTAATGAGAATAAGGGATATTTTGAATTCGTAATTTTATATTTGCAGTGAAGATTATCAAGAATCCTCAATAAAACCTGATGTTACAATGAGAGCAGGACTTTACAACATTTTGTCAAGAATGGATATTGAAGATGAAAATTTACCAGAGTTGGCAATTTTCAAATGCACTCTCAGTATACCAAAAGCAAATTATAACGTCTCCAGAGAATCAGTCTACTTACCTGGTTAGTGTCACTAATATTAATTTTTATCTAATTCCAGGAGTTTATTTTAGATTAATAATTCAGCCATACTCTCACCACTCAAAATCAAAATTGTAGTAATAATTTGATACATCAATCTATAATATTTAAGAAGATTATTGTCCTTTAAATACTCATACCAAATTCATTTCAAGCTCTCTAATAAATAAAAAATCTGAAACTAGTTATCTGGTGATAACAGTTTTCAATTTGAGACCTTTCCTGGCAGAACTGTATTCTATCGAGTTATAACGCACTTTGACCGAATCATCATTTTTCACTGAGTAAGGAATTTTCTCGTAAAAAATTTAATTCTACGTTTCATCACTTTAAACCATCCGGGAAGGTGTACATAATCTACAAAACATTTTAGCGTAAAAGCGATCCATTAAACGAAACAAAATTTCATTGGGATTCCTCAACATAACTTCAAAGTGCTTTTGGCTTAAAGCCATTCCGAAAGAGATTTGTAACAACTAGCAATATTTGAAGCCTCTTTATAAATGTACAAGATTAGAAAAAACTACAGTGCATATTTACCGAGATCAAACAGCATGCTATAATGACATCAAAGTCCATTGTACTTTCGATATACAAATCGAATCAGATAGAAATTTATACACGGTTTTTGATGTTTCGAAATTTCTGTGGGAAAATGCTTCTAGCATTCATTTGAAAGGAAAAATCACAGTCTAGTATTTTAAAACCGCGACGTGATTCCAACAGCAAATGGATAAACACTGGATTTCGGATTAAGTGCCTTTTTGAGTACCAGAAAGTAGAAGCGAATTAGCACAGCTTTTGAAATGGACAGCCAGTAATCGATCGCTAAAATTCCTGTTGGTGAAATCAGTTCAATTTACTTTATATTTTTCAAACGCTCAGTTTTTCAATACCTACATTATATAAAAGATCACTAATGATATTGATAGAAATATCGATTGTTTAATTATTATTAACAAAAAAAACGAGATGGCCTTTGACTCACCAGATGTAAATCTTTTTAATTTTTTAATTTTACGGTTTTCTCGATAATGATACATTTGCTGCTGAAAATTTTATTATTTTTCAACAGTAAAACCTTACTTGACTGACAGCTTTGCTTTTGACAGAAATGAAAATAACGTGTTTTAAAACTAACTATCATTTACAAACCCCCAAACAAATTCGTAATTTTGGTCCCATTAAGCTTAAAAACTGTACTAGTTCCTTGCAAGAAATGCAATTTATTATTGATACTTTAGATAATTATTATTTATTTAATATTAGAAGTTTAGTTTTGGAGTTTTACGCAAGAGTTTAATTTCTAGACACGCTTATTGTATTAATAACTTGGTGTAAGGTTTTGGTGCACGCCTTTTGGTTCTTCAAACGGTTAAAATATTTTAAAGTATGTAAGTTCCCATGCAAAGCACAATACACTAATATTTACTTCTATAATTTTTTAAAATATAAAACATCTATTGCAATATTAAAACCAGTTCACGCATAGCAGCCCCACATACGGATAGGAATGTACCATAAGGTAAATAACGACATTCCGGTCAAATATGCTTTATAAAGAATATCAAAAAAAAAGAAACTTTCGAATAATTATTACAATTTTTGTTATCAATAGTGAAGAAAATATTATTTATATACAAGACCGGACAATTGGTTTACAATAAACAGTACATTACATACACAATATCATCCGAAAATATTCTACCACCAGTTTTGTAAATATTTTAGTTTTACTAGTTTTTATAAAACATGATACATCTCAAATACCAATATATATCAATATACTCAAATACCAATTTCATATTTTAGATAAACCTTAAACTAAAATCAACCGATGCTCTTATATTTTCGGACAAAACTGCGCATTATCAGAAAATAGTTTTGACCGCGATTTGACACAGTTATAATTTTGTTTTGTTTTTTTTACCGTATGTGGTGTTTGTTGTGCAGGATCGTCCACAACAACTACCACTGCTACAACGAAGCTGCTGAGAAAAATGGAGATCCAGGCGCTAGACAAGTCAGAACCAGACTTTGGCTATGGTGGTGGTAAGACTGAAATATTGCAACCCTGAACCCTATTCGTAATTTACCAATCACCACCATGGGCCACCTGCATTTCCGACGCACTGATCTTCGTTTCGAAACTTTGAGAATGGTAGCAAAATTTCGTTTATTATACGAGGAATTCCAATTTCAAATTTTTATCCCAATTTTCCTTCGCTTTAGTGAGAGTCTTTGAGAGAGTTGAATTATTTTTTGTTGCATTAAACAAAAGAATAAAAGAAAAAAATTCGCTACCGATTCTCAGGAAGTTTCCAGACGTTTTGAAAGATGGAAGTCTGACACAAAATTCTTGCATAAGATTTAAATTTTGATAGAATACATTTTATTATATCTCGTTCAAATTTTCGAATTTTGTAGCATTTAAATTTCTGTATGCAAGATTTGTGCGACGACTTTAACGAAAGAAAATTGTGGCCGCACCTGCACGCACCCGCGTGTTTGACACATTCTTGGCACTCTTTCTTTGCACTCTTTATTTACGTTTTTTGTTATTATCTCAAAATCAGGACATATTTCTTTTAACTACTCAAAAACTTTTACAAAATTTAATAAAGCTGTCCTTTAGGAACTTCTGAGAGACACTACGATTCTTACTGTTATTTGTCTTACATTAAACTTTCTGTTATTAAATGCCTTGCTTTTGCACATCCAGATTTGAGCTTTTCGTAAACTAACGAGGCATGCTTTTTTAACAAAGTTTTTACATTAAAATTCCCAGCAAGCACGTAGAATAAAAATAAGCAAATAGAAATAAATATAGTCAGAACTAAAAAAGAATGAACAAAGAAGCGAAATTAACAAATGAGAAAGAAATAAAGTAAAATGGATCAAGTATAAAGTATATATGTGTATGTAAGTTTAGTGGTTGAGGAGTGTCAGCACAATTTTCCGAACTTCAATCAGTTCAGTTGTAAAGGTTTTCATTTGTTTTCTGTCATCAAGTTTTGCTTTTGTCCGAGTTTCTATTTACAGTTCTAGAGACTCTCTGACACTTTGTTCCTAACTTTTCTACCCTGACTGAAATTTCGTGGGACTCGTGAGACTAATTCAAAGAGTCTCTTGCAGGTTAAATCACTTGAAACTGCGTAAGCAAAAATTCACACACCATTTTCCTACGAGAACTAGAGAGGAAACTACGCTTTCTGAAGTACTCTAAGTTAGTTTACATCTTCTCTATTTCACCTACTTGCAAATGTATCAAATCTGACATACATAATTAATTTGGCAAAAATTTCTTTTGGAAGCTGAGTATCAGAAGTCTGTACTTTTTAATAAGAAAATAAGTCAATAAGAAAAATCCTCGAATTAGTGGATTCTATTTTTGAAATCATTTCTTCGCATATTTTATGATTAATCCAGTTTACTCGGGCGTTAAATCACACTTTTGTACAAATAACTTTAGACTTGAATTATTTCACTCGTATATGAATTTTTCACCGTTGGACGTAAAAGAATACACATTCGGAGTGATTTATTCTTAACGTGTCAACGCGTACGTTATAATATTTTACTTATTTCATTATAAAACTGACCTATAGCACAAAAGTTTCCATTAACATTCCTGGAATATTCCAATGGAAGGTTCCCGGAAGTAGGTAAATGTTCGCATAAAAGGGATCATTACCAAGAAAGGTTCAAGGAATATTCGTAAGGAATTTTTGTGGAAAACTGTGTTATAAAATTTAATGGAATAATGGACGGAAGTTTTCTTGGAAGGTACTAATTTTGTAATTAATATGCTAATTAAAACAAAACAATTTCAATTTTACCAAAACAGTTTTAACTAAACTTGCCCTTTCGGGAAAGTTTCCATACGGGTAGTGGAATATATTTCGAAATAAACATTCTGTCATGATAAGTATGTCTTAAAAAGGAAAATTGGTTGAATTTTGTAATAATTAACAGATAAGGTAAATCCAGGAGGAGATACACAGGGGCTTCTGGTTCGCATTATATGTTTCTAAGCTGAGTTTATACATTTAGGATTATTTAGAAGTTATGGCAGGTGAGCCGGATGCATATATGTTAATAGAGTTTGGTATATTTCAAGATTAGTCTCGAGGGTCCCATTCGAGTATATATTTCATTCTGATGAATTTACTAGGGGGATTATTTCGAAACTATCCGTCAGTAATGTTCTGCCATATATTTAAGCCGTCGCATGCTTTTACGATAAGTCCATTAAGGTGAATCAAAAAGTTCTATTTTGGATACAATGTACAATCTTTGGCTCTGTATTGTATATTTAGTGGAAATAATTAAATCTACCCTCAAAGCGATTCCTACGCTTAAACATAAAGACCAGTGGAAGAAGTTAATTATTGCGATTGTAACGAACGGGAATGACTTGTACGTACATGCGAGGCACGTTCTCGCTTGCATTACCGAGTGATTTACCAAACCTAGCGTGCCGTCATAGTACTATAGTACTATAGTACTATGGTATAGATACAGAGAGAACGTGGAAACGGAAACCGTGTCTCGCATGATAAAGAATCAGTCTGATTAGTTTTGCATTGAATGTTCTCTTACGCCGGAATTTAACAGGAATGTCTTGACTAAATTCACATTAAGTCTGCTCTGCAGACTTGATTCAACTGAAGCAAGACCCTCTCTAATTCTCTCCTTGCTGATAAACTCTACCTTTGGATTTTGTCACACGACACTTTTTGTAAAATACCTTTCTCTCATCAGAGATTAAATAAATTCTTATAATAAGAGAACGTCCAGAATTCTAGAATAAAATTCGCACAAGTTATTATTGCACGTGAATGTTAGCAAAGAAATTTCAGAAGAAGAAAACTTGATAGCAAGGAAGGTGAAAAATACGAAAGTTAAGATACGCTGTTTACTGAAAGACGTGAGTATTGTTTCTACACTGTTAGGTACTTTTGGCTGTCGAAGTAAATAGTTTTATTTCGAATCGACATTAATGGTTTTCCGAGGGCGGCTTCAATCAAGCGAAAAGTTAACGGAATTCTTGCTCACTAGTCGAAAGCTCAGGGAGTTTTCTGCTAATGTAATTTCTTGTTTTCATACATCCCCTTTTTTACTCGACCTTTTTTCAACTCAAGTGTAACTAAATCTCTCGTCTTTGCTGCCCGTATTGAACGAATGCGCCCACCCCCGCATTTCCTTTTCCGCTCCCTCTGTTTTTCTCTCTCACTCCATCGACATTCAACTTTCAACAGAAGTCGAGACGCAAACGCTTCATGATTTTCTTATCATTTTGTGAAGGCTGCTGCCACTTTCGCGAATGAAAGTTTACCGTACTGCTACGAACGTTTTCTCGTGTCCGGCGAAAGGAATGGTACTCTTCCGTTGAAAAAGTGAAGAATAGACCATTGTAAGTCTGTAGACATTTATTTTGCATGCCTGACAGAAACCGCGTGTCATTCGATGCGTTGGCCAGTTTTTTTTTCGGACAACCCATGCTTCAGTTAATATTTTTTCCCTTTAAAACAACTTTTCAAAGCTCTCATAACCAGAGGAAAAATTTGAGATAGTTTTACTTCCAACGATAAAAAATGGGATAATTATATCTTTTTTTTTTAATTTATTTCTTCAGATCAGACAAGAATGTAAAAAAGTTATTTATGACTGTTTCATTTTTAAATTTCTTTAAAGTTTTTTATTCACTTCCTTCTTTTCAGTTAATGTTTGTTTTGTATTTTTGGGCTGTACTTTTATTAAGACACTTTCTCTCGAAACCTGACATAACAACATTTTTCATATTACAGAAGCTTGAACTTGAGAAATTTTCTGTCCAACTTGCATAAGAGATACTTTAAATTCCTCTACGAACTTTTGAAAAGGAGTTTTCCGTTGTTAAAGAAAAAAGTTATTCTTCGTTTGTATCGAAAACAAAACGCTTGGGATTCCCAGAAAATCTTTCTACCGAAATAACAGGAGATTCGAGGATGAATACATGCATTCCTCGGAAGCGTAGATCGATAAAAGACCAAGAAAAAGACGAGGAATGAATAGCCCGGGAGAAAAATAAATTGAATGTTTTTATTTACTGAGCTGGACAACTTGTCTACCATTTCAGGAATAGCGATCAAAATAACGATCAAAATAGTACGCAATAAACAATTTCTAAAATACCAGAATAAAACGTGAATATTTCATTGAGGTTCATAAATATAAGCGAAATATTGCTTAATAAATGAAAATTTTAAAACGGAAATATTAATTTTCAGTTAATTCCTGCAAGTTTCTTCAGTTTTAAATATCATTATCAATATTCATGCACGTCAGTGAGCGTTCCACTTTACAATACTCAACTCACAATTGCTCATCTGTCAATTAAAATTTTTATTATTTTTCTGAAGCTTTGTTGACTGAGAAAACTTCAATGCATTATGGCTCTTAATGAACAGTTTTTTTAGCGAAAAAATTCATCTGCATAATGTAAATATGCATATGAAGTGAATTTTCAAAGTAGTTTTTAACAATTCTTTCATGAATATTATGGATTCTTCTTTTTTTGTTCTCCTTTCTATTAATACATCTTTATTTAATCAAATTAGCAATTCAATTGAACGAAAATCTAGGACACTACCGGATGTTAACAATTGATAAGATAATTTTATTTATAAAAGAAATGACAGAAAATATATCAGTACACATTGGTCTTCTTCCTCTTATTATTGATTTTTTACGGAAAGTTGTTTTTTTTCACGAGTTTTTTAAGATCTCTTGCCTTACTAATAATATCACTATCTACTATAATGTAGCATTATGCAGTAGTAAAGTCAACAAATGGTCAGGCAAAAACTTTTCTCTGGTGATATATACCATTCTCTTCTTTTAGACATTCATGTTTATCTTTAGTAGAAAAATTATAGGACTCACTGTTTATAGTTTTCATGCACATAATTATGTGAACATATACTTATGTGGAAGCCGTTTTTCTCTCTAAAACAAATGATAAATACGGTGACATAAAAGTCATTTCTTTCAAGTTAGCCTCTTTATTATACAAACTTTGTGATAAAATAAGAATAAAAATTCTGTTCAGTCTATTTGGGATTGTGCCTTTTATGAGGAAACTAATAAAAACTAAAACCGTAAACTCAAACGTAAAAAAAATATAAATTTAAGATACGTAGATCTAGAGTCTTAGTAGATGAAATCAAAAGTTCACTTTTCTATACAAGAACTTTTTCATTCCCATTGAGTATATGAAAGTTTATTCTGCAAGTCTGTAGTAAAAAAACAATTGCTCATCGTAAAAAGTGTATAAAAAGCATTCTTTTTTATTCTTACATAACTAATTGTTTGTATATTAAAAGTTCTTCTAAGGAGTTTCTATATTATCACTTCTGAGGTCCTAGAGCACGTTTCAAGCTTATTAAAATACGAGCTTTGAGAAAATCGTTCCTTGTCTCGTATTTCTTCAAGAAAGTGCGTCACATTTCTTCCTTTCTACGAAGAAAAACTTGACTCTTCAGGTTCTTAAATTTTTTAATATTTCTCAAATTGATACTCGACTTCTTTTTCATTCCATTCTTTCCGATATTAGCTGTTCTTCTACTAAAAGCAAAAGCTTTTATTATTTATTTCTAGAAAACACTATCAGTCTATATTATTCATTGCTTTTGAAAATGGCAAGATAAGTACATTTAAATCAAACTGGGACGAAAGCCTTATGTGTTATTATCTATAATATTTATCGCTAGCACTTGGAGGTTCCAGAAAAAAGATGAGATGGATTTTAATACATATCTCATATCAGATATCAGTCTGTCACATTGCTTTACTTTCCTTTTTCCTTTCATCTTTACTTTCTATTACCTCATCCAACTTTTTTTTAGGATTATTTTCTTGAAATTATAAATCACAATTAGAAAAATAATTTCATTTTTTGAATAGACATCTGATATTATAGGGAAAAATCCAGGCATCGTTTTGCTCTTCGGAATAGATATGATCCCTTGAGAAATGAGAGTACTTGAAGAGTTGTTTAAATATCAATTATCTTCTTTCAACTGAAATATATGGGTCAAGAAATGTGAAGCTTTAGTGGAAATTGTGCTTTCAAAACATAAAAAGCAAAGATCAAGGCTTGCGACTTAACCTTTTCTTACTGCGTTAGATATAAAAATAATACCCTATTTTATCCTATCAATTATATTTTCAGAACATGCATAAAAATTTGTTTCATATCAACCAAACTGTTGCTTATACTCTATAAATTAATCATTTTTTGAAATCTTGGCACTTATATTAAAGCTAAAATGATTTCAATTTCCATCACAACTTATTAATTTATTTATGAAATTCTTATTTATGAATTTATGAATTCTCCTCTTAAATTATTTCATCCTGTTTGGAAACGTATAACAGAAGTATGATCTGCGATATACAATTTAGTGATGTCGGAAGTTACAAATTTGAAATGAGAGCTCTAAGGGCAGGAAGTAGGACACCTTGTTTACGTCACGATCAAGAGAAGGAACGGGAGCGTACGTGAACCGATTATTGGTTCCTCTCGACTTCGTTATACATACGTATAAGAACGAATATATATATATATATATTTAGATGCGAAGGGATAAAGGATCACTTTCTGATAGCTTATCATCCAAATCCGCTCTCTGCCATTGACGGGAAATCAATATGAGTTGGGGACTGCTTGCCCAGAGTACTCTCGAGTTACTTTGGTATCATTACGCTCGTACTCGTCATGTGACCTATATATCTCAACCTACAACTTTTCTACAAAGAACCGTTGGGCTTATACTAAGTTAACCTCTAAATTTTAGTACATATAATTGGTAAAAATTCAAAGTACATATACCTATCAATATTTCAAAGACCATTTAAACCTATCGAACTTTCCAGTCATTTAGTAAAAGCTTATATTCAGTTATAATGGAAATATCAAAGTATCAAACGAGTAGAGAAAGTAATAATGAAGGACAATCTAATTATACCAGGAGAGATAAAGTGAATCTTCAAAATTATAAAATATTTAAAAGAGCACGTTTGAAACTTGAAACAAGAGTTAGAGCTCTTTACATTAAACTTCAGTTGCTCTCGAAATCCAGTTAAATTTTTAATGCTTTGCATTTGAAAAGGTTACAATTTGATGCTTTGGTGAAGTAATTTAAATTGAAAAGCTTTTGAATTCAAGTTCAGAATATAAAACTCCAAGCTTACTTTTGAGGAATTTAATATGTAAAATATGTTTCATTGTTCTCTCTTTTTCTGTAAAATCCTAAATTGAATCTGCAAGCTTTCATTAGCATGAGAAATGGTTCTTTTGCTTGATTAAGTAGAGTTGAATTTGTGGTGAAGCAGATGTATTTGAAAGTCTTACTGACACACATCCAAATACGACTGTATAAAATTCCTTACGAAATAGAGGGTTGAATTCTAAAAGGAAACCGCGAGAGTGGTTCGATATAGAAAGGCTCTTACTCTCTCCTACAGAATGTCGTTTCGAGGCACGTCGCATAAAAGGTTTAGCAGTTGGCGACGCGACAGTGGTGGTATGTAAGAACATGTTGGCCACGTTGTGGGATACGTTAGGGATGGTAGCACGAGTTACACAAGTAATGTTGAGCTTCAGATTATACGAGCATCCCTCTCCTATCTTATTTTACTTACTGTCTGCTTTCTTCCTCTCAAGTATTTTCCTCTACTATCTTTGCCTCCTTCCTTTTTCTTCCTTTCTTTTTCTTCCTTCCTTACTTTGTCTCCATTTCACTTTCTTGCTCTTTTATACTCTTCCGTTCTATCCCCGTTTTGGCACATTTCGAGTCTCACGACGAGGGGATATGGTGTGCCGCTGACTCTTTCGCAGTTACAGTATCTCATCGTTAGCAACAACTGTGTCTGCCTCTTGAAGCTGCAGGTGTTAAGCCCGAGAGTGAGAACGATAAGAGCCTCACGAGATTGTCCATAAAATAATTAAGGAATCTTGGAGAGCTACAAAAAGTCAAGCCAACTTCGAACAAATTATGTAGCCTGGTTTACAGCCTCTTAAAAAATTATTCCACCTAAATATAGTAGAAGGTTTGCTTTTACATATAACACACGATTCTGAACATTACTGTAGAAGACAGTAGATTTCAAAAAGAAAATTAAGTTATGTACTTTATAGTAAAATTATAATCAATTTTATAAAATTTTCTAATTTTCCATCAAACAATAATTCACAATAGTGTGAATTCGTAGCCGTCTTTATAACTGTCTTTTTTTATATAAAAAAAACCGTGTAGTTACAATGTACATACGTACTCAGTTAGCTTCAAAGCTAACTGAAATATCCACTTTCCCAGGAGGGGTTTCACAAGAAAATTGGAAATTTTACAACTGTACTCAGGCTACACTGGTCTGTTGGTTGAAAAGAATCTCGGATTTCCATTTTAACAACGATCGCCTATTTCAATTTGCCACGACACGAGTAACCATTTGATCACGTCCTCTGCATTCTCTTATTTCTAGACTTTTTTCATCTCACTTCTTTTAGTTTCCCTTTTTTAATTAAAAATTCATGTCATTATTACAATAAATTTCTCTGCAAGATCGTGATAATATTTTAAATCTACTCACTCAAAAAAATCCTATTAAATATGAATCTGTGAAATAAAGAGAAGATTTTTAAAGCTTTTTGGGAAAATGTGTAACGATTATTGGGTTTTTCATACATCTCTTCCAGGTGTCCTTGAGCTCTCTTAAATTTTCTTTCCATTCAAGAATCTCGAGCGAAGCACGAATTTCCCTCACGTTAATGCAGGTACATGACGAGGGCTTTTATGCTAATCGATAGTGAAAGCATTGATGCTACTTGTGAGGGTTTAGTGCAAGTTTCTTTCTTCTTTTCATTCCTCTCTCTCTTTCATACATCCTTCAAAAAAGTAAATGCCCTGCGCACATCTATATGTAAACAATGGATCCGATTCGCAAGTGTCGTAGCACTCTTGTAGTAAAAGGGCCAATTAAATTTAGCTAAGTCCCAGCATGTAAATGTGCGTGCTTTCGCTTACATTAGACACGAAGAGTTTCCCGAATAGTAGTGCAGCTTCAGGTTTAGGTAGATGCAATATGTACCGAAGAGGCAGTCCCTGTACGTGTTCTTGTGAAAGTTGTTTCAACAGGGCGTAATATAAGACCGTATTAACACATGCCCAACTTTGGCTATTTATTAGTCTAGCTTGGTAATGCCATGTGAAGAGCTGAAAGATGAAGTGTCTCCTTTCAAGCACAAGGCGACTTGCAAGTCCTCAGTCTCAACCTCTTACAGATTATTAATCCAAATTCTCGGTATATTGCGATCTCAAAGCACAGGTATATTAGCAAGTTCCTGCCCATGCCCTTATTCCAACCCTCTTTCTCTAGTCGTCCACTCAGCTAAATCATGGTCAATATTACAATTCAACAAGCTTAGTGTGTAAACGGCTACTTTTGAACTAAGGACAGCGCTCTTCTCTCTCAGTCAGAATTATTAAGAAGTTACTAATGAATAGTTCCGAATGGTTTACTAATTCACTTCAGTAAGAATGTTTACTATCAATTAGTTAGAAACTACTCATTTATTCAGTAAGACTTTCTAATTGATTTACCAAGTTGTTCTAATTGACAGTAAAAATACTGACTAAGTGAATTAATAAACAAATTGGCACTATTTAATCAGTAACTTCCTACTAATTCAGATTCTGAAAGTTGAGAACATTTTCGCCTTAGATTTGCATTGGGTGAAGTAAAGTCTTCTAAAAATAAAACTTGTGGGGATTGGATAAATGCTTTGCTAGGTAAGTTTGTCGAACTACGTGAAGGAAATTTCCTTCATACAGAAAATAGTGTCCTTAACTATATTTAAAGAAGATAAATTTGTAGAGGAATATTAGGATGACGAGACTTACGCTAATAGGTGTACCTAATAGGATTCTAATATAACAATTGGATGATCAACATATCGAATTACGTTTTCATTGAACAAAAATATTCCCAAAAGAACTACTCTTCAGCTTGTTTTCGTTCTCTCTCTCAGTACAATTTTATATATTTTATTTATATACGTGTCACTAAGAAAAATTCCACAGGGAATTTTCACACTAAACTTCCGTTGACTCCTTTGAAAATTTAATCACTTGAAAATTAATCTATTTGTAAAGTTAAAACTACCTAATTTTTCGCAAATGTTTAATTTAGAGTCGATTAATTTATTCCCTTCGTTTGCTCTCTAAATTTCTTCGAGTGAAACTCCAGCTTCTCTTTCCTTCGAGTGAAATTTGCACTCTAGTCGTGTGAGATCTAATTCGACTCGAGGACATTTCACTCAAACGAAGGAAAAGCTGGGTTTTCACTCGAAGAAATTTAGAAAGTATAATAAAAATCATTCAATGAAATTTTATATTTTCTAATTTTAATTAAAAACACCAGTTGGATACAAAGAGAAATAAATATTCTTTAGACGAAGAACTTGACGTTCTGGAAATAAATGGATTCTCTTTCTTTTTCTCCTCAATGTTTTTACATCGAGAAAGGAGATGTTCTTTTTAAAGAACCGCATCTTACGGATGCATTGATTGCTCGGCGTACGACAAAAATGCAGTAGTCACCGGATCTCCGGGACGCGACATCGATAATAGAATTAAAAAAGTAATTAAAGGTTAGTAAAGTACTAAAAGTCTGAATAAATTCAGCGAATATTTAAAACACATAAAGCATTTTCCTTACTTCACTTCTTATTTTCTTTGAATCTCTCACTCTTTCTCTCTCCTTTTTATATTTCATTCTCCTTCAACTCAAACAGATGGAGCGGTAAATCGTCGAGCCATATTTCTTTCGACCAATTCTTTACCTGGCTGTTTTGTTTCGCCATTTCCCTTCAACCACCTACACAGTGCAGTCAGTTTTAATGAATTTACTTACTTTACCTTACTTTTCGTCGCTTTTTTTTCACTTGTCCAATTTCAGATCATAAGCTTCAATCTTTTAAAATTGAACCATTCGGAAGAAAACAAATCTCGACTTCTTTATGAACGATAAAAATATTAATATTGAGATTTTTGTGAAGGCTGATAGAGAAAACGAAAGATTATAAAATGAAACTTGGCATTGGAACATTCGCACCTATAAACTTGAACCGAATGGTAAATTGCTAAAAGAATGTATATCTGGAATGCAAACGAAATGAGCACCGATGCAATTCTCAGAGGTAAGAGCTTTGCAATGCAAATAAAAAGCTCAACGAACCGTACCGCAACAACGCCGCTTGGAATTTAAACGTAATTGAAAAAAGTGCAATTATCTCTTGGCGAGATTTGTTTTCAAGCGAAAACAAGCGATTTAGCGAAGCAGATTTCGCGATCCGCGAAGCCTCGAGAGGGTTGTAGCTTGAAAGAGAGAGTAAATTCCCAACTGCCGACATTGAATCCATTTTATCAGGATGATTGCTTCTTTCGCTTAAAATAAATCAGGCGTGAGATGACCAAATTTCACGGGAATAAAAGGGAACTTTAGTCTTGAAAGAAATTATATTCTATCATATTTCCTACGTAAGGAAATACTCTACTCAATTATTTCGTGATCTGGGACTTATATAAAGGGTAAATTCATATCTTGCCGTTGACTCGTGAAATTATAAGCTTTATTGCAGTTTTAAATTAATTAAACTATTTTTGGCTATTCTGTTTATGAAATTCTAGTATTTAAATATAAAACATGTCATAACTTTATTACTTTGTCTTGGAATTGCTGACTAGGTATGATCCCTTTAATTAAGAAAATAATATCACGTTATCTCTGCATATAACGGAACCACTTATGACAACAAACTCGGAAGCGGTCAATAATTATCCCAGTACGTGATTCTTGCAACTCACGTAGAGTATTATCAAGATACTATTCCCATCAGTTGTAAAGCAAGCGACCTATTTCATGGCTACCTCGTCTTGGGAATGCAAGCCTTTCTGATATTCCCAAAGCAAATAAGTCAATGTAATCGTGTTGTGCATTACAACATAAAAAAACATATAACGTAAAGGTAAGTTTTATCAGAGCTTCAAAACATCAAACATGAGAATGATTTCAAAGTAAATGGACTTCATTAAAAGTTGAGGAATCCTCGAGGTAGTTTTACTTTCCGATGTTAAGGGATTGTTATTGAACGTTGATAGGGCTTTCCATTTAGAGTCTCTAGAGGTATTTATTGTCCCTTTCAAAGGAATCGTTCAGCACATCGTGTGATAAGGGAAATAAAAATAAAGGAAGTTTGAAAAGGTGAAGGTGAATTTGATATCAAAGAACTTTTAAACGTCAAAATATTTGTACGATTCTAAACCGTAAATGACTGTTAATGAAAGGTAGAAATTACTATCAGGATTGAATTTCAGGACTTGCAATTCAAATCGTTTGCGGTTAAATAATTTGAACTACCATTTCTGGAACTATATTGGCAGAATATGTCAGACACATGAGTCTTCCAAACGACAAGACTTTATTACTCTTTCGCGAACTTGACTGTACCGCCTGGAGGCTCCACCAAAAAGCGTCTTCCACTCCACGTCTAGCACATACATAGTCGGTAAATATTTCAGAAGTAACGTAACGGCGAAGAGGAATGGACAAATCGTTCGCCGAGATGTATAATATATGATGACAATTTTCTTCGATATCATCCACCATGTCAACGTGGGACACAAATAATACTAATATTTGAAATAAATATTAAAACTCTTAAGTTGAAATTGCTTTCTTATGATGACACAATGATCCTACATATTTTTCCCGAATGATTGAAAAATTATGTATAGATCAGAAAAGCCGCACTTAATTGTTTTTTATTCCTCAAAATTGCCTAACAAAGTCGACTGAAGTAAATTGCTTGGTATCTCGTTAAATTCTTTTTTTCCGTTTGCGTCAGCTACATTCAGCTGATATCGAGAAAACCTCGAGGTATTTTTTACTTGCATTAAATTTGATATTCTGTTGGAAGATAATTAAGCTCGTAAGTTCATAGAAGACAATTCAATTTACAATCTCTTTTATTTCCCGGATATTTTTCGGAAGTCTAATACAAGTTTGTATTCCCTTGCAGAATTTTGTACGACTTTTCTGAACCTCCACATTATTTAGACGTGGGCTTTTTAAAACGACTCATTACGTCGATGTAACATAAGAATTTTTCAAAGGATTTCGCAAGGTTCTCCCCGTACGAATAAACCTTCGAGTTTCCTGAATTTCGACGCTTCAGCACTTGTGGTGTACGGAGGAAGAAGAAGGGCGTAGTTAGGTAGCTACACGGGCCTTATAAATCAGCGGCAATAAATAATACCCCTCTGCACCTTACCTCTCGTCTCGTCTACCGAAGTCTTTAACATCCTCAACCTGGATAGCTATATAGATATATTCACCTACGTTGAACACAATTACTCACAACGTAAAGCACACAGGCTCCTTGAAGCACACGCAAATTCAAACGTTGTTGCTGGACGTGAATGAACGACGTGATTCAGAGACGCGATTATTACTTTCGCAAGTAGACTGATTAAGACGAAATTACAATTAATGCTTTGATAAAGTCCTTCTGATAAAATCGAAGATTTATAGATAACTTCATGCTTTCTAAACCCAAAATTCAAGCAGAGAAATCTAATATGAATTTTTACTTCCTTCTAAGAAATTGTATATTTGAGAAATATGTGTAGAACTCACCTAACTTTTTCTTCCCTTTTTAAAAAATGAGAGTTTCGTATGTGATCTATGTTATTTTTGCGCAAGAACCGCGCATAAGAAATGCAGGTCGGGGTTTGTCAAGTTATCAAGCAGAAGCACTGTAAAACAAAAGATCTTTTCTAAACCGCTGAGAGGATTTGAATAGTGTGTAATGCACATACGTTTAGTTTTATGTAGATCTATGTAGATCCATTTGTGAGAGAGTTAATCAAATTTCGCATTTACATTAGCCGAATGTGAATAGTTGACCTAGAAATTAAGTTATTCCAAACGCGAGCTCTGCTATAATATGTGTCTAGTAGAACAAAGTTGGCTAGACAGACATTAAAATTGACGTTAGAAGAGAAACATCTGGAACAGAAGTACATCATCACATTTATCCGATCCGACCCCACAATTCACTTAAATATATTTATTATCGTCTCCTCTTAGTAAGTTCTTTAAGAAGTAAGAACATTGTTCTTTAATCCTCAATTTTTGCAAATAAAAAGCTCACGAGAAAAATATTAGGCCTGAATCTTCGCAACTGACATGCAATCTAGTTACAATTTATTTAGACTCAAAACATTAGTGGCGTCTGAAGAAAATTTTGAAAATCAAGCTTACTATAGATAAGAAAAGTACAGGATGAAATTGTACAGAGAAAAACAAGTGATACCGTAAATAAGGAAGTAATTAAACGAATAATTGTGCACAAACAGAGGTAACCTCTTCGGCGCTAATGGAAATTTCTTCTGCTGACTTAGGGAACGTGCGGAGGAGATAAGCACCAGTCGGGGAATGCGCTTTCTAATTCAACTACGCTTGCTGCCGCAAAGTGTCTTGAACTGAAAATATTGCGGACCGAATTCCGTTTTAAACAGTTTCGCTAAAGTCAACGAAAGCTCGCTCTCTAATGACTTTGTAGTGAAGTCTCTATAGTAATCGATAAAACTTTCTTTAAAAAATTAGCTATTCGTACAGAATCTGTTAGTTAGAATAATTGCGACCTATATTTTAACTTCTACGTGCTTCGCAATTTAATACAGTATTCAACTTTTCGAAACCACTTTAAATTACTTAACATTGTGTAAACGAATCCGGTCAAATTTGTCAGAAGAGAACTTTGGAATTCGACAAATTTTGCAGTGGGTGAATTTTTAAGTATAAAGAAAAATAGAAATATTTAGGGCCACTTACCGCCGCGTGTTTCCACGTGTAAGAATGATAGCCGCGGATTCCAAATTCTGATTCTGAAAAAATAAAATTTTGATTAGTTAAATGAAAACATTGAATTTTAACTCAAATATCTTTCCTAATAAAAGAATATTCACCTTCTTTATATACCCAAATTGCACGATGTTCCCCGAACCTCGTTCTCTTGATAATCCTTTTTTTTGACACTTTCACTTTCACTTTTACACTAACACTTTTCACTTTTCTGATTTACTTTCACTAATATTTTGTACTATTTAATTTAAATAAATCACTCCTGTACCTCTCCGATCGAGACTCAAAACTTAACTGAGAGTCAAAGGACCTTGTTCGGACGGCTGCTTCTACTTCAGATTAACAACAAACCCGAATAAAAACAAACCGGCAGGTATAAATTTCCAAGAATCATCAATCGTACGATAAATGTAAATAATTTCAAATAAGAAAGTTGATAGAGAACTTAATTAAATGCGATGGCCTTCATCTTTCAAAATATAAACAGACCAAGTTTACATCATAGATGCTTATACCTTTTGTAAGTGATTCATATTATTATATTGAAAATAAAATCGAAACGAAGATAAATATTGAAAAATAAATGCTGGATTGGGTTGTTAGTGTTCTTACGGATCACATGCTAATTAAATTATGTTTTTTCCAAGGACAAAGTAAAAGACACGGGAAAAACTGACTTCTTGTAGAATTCAGCTTGATACGATTGTTCAGCAGATTCCTTTCCTCGTCCTAGAAAAGTGAAATTTGCTACTTTTTGTTTGAGGAGCATGGCGTTATCAATCACTGCCTTTCGTTATCTATAGGACTACAAAAAAAACGCGTCTACCGGATAGGAAGTAAAGTTTCACTTCATCCGACCACTCTTCCTTTGTCAGAGGGTGGAAGGTAGGTGGGTACGGTCTTGTCAGGTCGAGATAAGGCATGAGTAATAAACGCAGCCGACCATACTAAATGAAATATACTATATAGATAACAACGATATCACTAGCATATAAGAGGAGATCAAGAGTCCTCACGTATTTTTGTCATTCTCAGCGGATTAAGTTCTGCATGCTCTCCATTGATAAACCCGACAATTTTTCCTGCCTAAACCAGAAAGCCGGATTAGCGGTGTCTCTCCTTCTATATCGTATAACTTCGTGTTTAATGCTTTGATATCCTGAAAAATGTCTCTCTTATATTATTTTCTAGGCTTCCTGGCTTAAAACTCGGCAGCACCGAATGAAAATAATACGTTACGTTTGAAACGTTTCCAGCCTGATTCACATAGGCCTTCCACTGCAGAAAAGACGGCTTTGAAAAAAGTGTTCCTCGAGTTTAGGCAGATGTAAATAGGACGTATAAGTATATAACTATTTACAATTGCTGTATAATTTTAATATTCACATGTGAGATAAACATATGCATTTATATGCGCAAGAACTTCATAATTTTATGCAAACAGCTATTTTTAATAACATTCATATACGTTTTTAATAGATAGTAATAAAGATTTCTTAATTTTGATAAAGTTAACCAAATGCTGCGTTAAATTACATCAGACTAAAAGGATTTTATGAATTCTGTAGCAGGATGTTTCATAAAAATATGAAAATAACACTGTTTTATTCAGCTATATATACGGATAACTTAAAAAGTAATAGATAGCTGTTAATATTCTTGGGATCAACTTAAAACGAAAATTTTAAATCTTTTTACAGAGCAACCTCAATATAGAGAAATTAATTTATTCAATTTATCGTAGGTCATAATACTAATTTGAAATGTCACGTAATTATAAAAATATCTCACAGAACAAGAACATTAAAACTGTTCACCATTTTCCGAAGATATTTAGTAACTCGAATTAAATAAATTGGATAATTCTGAATGAATATTAATTACCTACATTTGTTGTGTCGATTGCGAAGAAAAGCGTCCATCTTTTGCTCGTCGCTTTTAATTGCAGTGTTATCTAATTGAAATTATTCAGCGAAATATCGTTCGAGGTACAAAAGATATAAAAGATACAATGGGGGTGTTGAAAGCTTTTTGTCGCATAATATATTATAATATGGATGTTGTAACAAGGAAAATATGGAATATGTATATATTATACATATATTTTATATATATTCCTTGACAAAAGGGTTTATTCCATAAGGTGATCGTGGGGAATTAAAAAAAAACGGGAAGAACTTGGCAAATATTTTAACAGGATTTTGCGTAATTAAAAGTTGCATCCCAGGAGGTAAATAAAATTTGTCTCGTCGCAGGACAGCAATTATTCATCGCTGGAAACAAAAGTATAAAATTTACTTTAACGCCGTGAGTTATCGAGGAATTAATTAAAATTAAACCACCCTAACTTTGCGTGAGTATATGAAAATGAGAATCAATTTATTTAATCACTGTCTTTATTAAAAAAATTATAAATATGTGCTGATACCACTGACGGTATTATATGAATAGAATTTACGATTGTGATTAGCGCTCGACAATTTATCGACTTCATACAAAAAATTGTCTGTATTGGAGCGCGGAATATTGAATTTAAAACACAAATCTGAATTCGTTTCAATATTGAATCCAATCTAGAATTTCAGACCGAAAAGTCGCCCTCCAATGATTTACCGAAATACACACAGCGTGTGCGTTATTTGGTTAGTCCTGAATTTCGAGAGAAGTAAAAGCAGCCATAAAAATCATAATAATTCGTCTATGTGCTCTGTTGCTCTGGAATGCGCCGCGTTAGTTTTGTTTAGTTTTGCTTTGATATAAAGTGAAAGTGAAATCTAGCATACTCAAGAGAACGAGCTTATCCGCTAACGCTTTAATACCCCAAGCCATGTTGTCCAATTACGCCAGAGTATATCGAGGTAAGCGATACGTGTAGGCGATTGGTTATTGAGTAATCTAGCATTTACCGCAAAATGGTAGCTGGTTTCGGTATCAACCCAAGTTAATTAGCAGAAACCCCAAACAGCCTATTTTTGCATCACTGATGACACACCGCAACCTTATCACGTCTGTTTGTAATCGGCAAATTCTACAATTTTGAATTTTAAATTTCTGTTTATCAAAAATAGAACTAGATTCTATTCTTGTTGTAGAATTAAAATTACTAAGCAAAGTTGATGAAAATGTAAGCTTTATTAAAATAAATGTAGTCATTCTTTAAAAGTTTAAAGATCAGAAATATCATATAAGCTGTAAGTGCATATTAAAAAGTTTTTAAATTATTTTCTTGATTTAGAAAGCAATCCCATATCAAATGATAAAAGTGGTAAAACTTTATTTCCGAGTTTAAGTTTAAGTGACTTTTTCAAGTAGAAAACAACGTGAACTATCCTTTCTTTATATGAAACTACTAACAAAGAAATGTTAATTCCACGAGATTTGTTATAAAACTTGCTGGCCAACGCTCTTTTAACCCATAGTATCGTCTACTTAAAAATGTTGCATTAACAACAAAAATATTGAATTGTTTTATATAGCTTTTCCAAAGAGAAGGGAGTGTACAATAAACTGGAAATTAGCCATATCTTGAACTCATTTAGTAGAAAAGGATTATGAAACACATAGCTGCTATAGCCAAGCACACGTAATAAGCTTGTATAAGCTAAAATAAGGGATTAAACTCTGGACTTGGCCGTTTTGACAAGATTAAGAATATATTTCCGTGCTACGAAACAAAAGTTTTTAACTCATATAGTTAGAACAGCTGAAGGTCTTTGGAGAGTTGGAGAGATAGGCAGTGGTGGGGTGAGTAAGTCGCCTTAAATTTTTACCTTAGCCTCCAACTATACAAGTTCCCGTGGCATGCGATATTACGGCTATTTTAAAGTTCCGCTCGGTTCGCTCAGCATTACGTTCACATCTTCCGGTTCTACCTCGGCGAATGAGCTTCTGAACTCATCCCCGAACACCCTCGATCCTCCGTTTCTTCACTAAACTTTCACTACCGTTCTTATTTGCCTGTCTACGACATACATATTACTTTTTCGCATACGGGTGAACGTCTTCGTTCATCCCAAGAAAGCGTATTCAAAATCTTTAAAACTTTCGACAGAAACACCCACTTTACACTGTTGCCTGTGCAATTCAACTCAGGAACTTGAAATTTCTTTCAGATACCGCACAAAAACATATAAGCGTCTTTCAATCAGCGACCAACTTCTTTTCCAAGTGAAAAAATTCATGTGCGATTCGGGTTAAACATAATTTTCAATTTCAAATAACTCGTAACCGTAGAAGATATGCAAAAGTGGATATCATTTGTTAGGTTTTTAGGCAGAGAGGAAATGTATAGATAACGCATAATGTTTTGATTTTTTGTATTGTCCTTTAGTTGCAAATGGCAGACTTGAGTAGATATCTAAAGGAAGCGTAACGGGGGAAAGAATGTAGAAATGGTTAGCATCTTCTATCAACAATAGATCGAGGAGAATGCCTGTGGGACTTTACCCCGAACAAAACCTACCAGGATACTTTGAGACTGTACTGAAGGCATTGAATAAGGTACAGGGATGTTGACTGGTTGCATACTTGCATATGAAATAGCTTATGCCTTATGCTCTGGACGATTCGCACCTATCTTTCTTTCTATTTTCCTTGCCACTTTCTTCTGACTTTCCTTTTTCTCTCTTTCTTTCTTTTCTCCTCTCTTACTTCCTATCTTACTATTCGCCATGTACAAGTCTACACAAGTCTACAAGATCTTTCCCGGACCTCGGCACGTATAAGTCGGTGTGCTGAGAATTGGCACATTGACGACGAAGTGTCGAATCGCATATGAACGACGAATCTTTTCTCTAGAATCTTCGAGACACAATTTAGATTCCACTTTTGGCGAAGAGCCTGGTAATTTTATTTTTGGCGAAAGGACTCGATTCCTGGTGGAAATTTAGGAGTTCGTCCCGCTTTAAAAGAGATTGAGAATTTGCGATCTTTAGAGAACAGAGTTTTCCTGCAAGTCAGCATTTCCAGCATGTTTTACCTTACGAGGGAAATTTATTTTGCAAATGGAAATACGACATATTCAAGGATGCAAGTTTTAAAGTACCAGAGTAAGAAATTCTCAGGGTACCCACAAGTGAAACTGCAATAATGAAATATTGGTTATGGAAAACTGGCAATTTTACAAGCAAAAGTATGCAAGTCAAATTATGACGGAGAGTCCTAAAAACTTTAATCCAAATTGTTCATCCACAATTGATCCACAATTCCAATAATAAAAGATGTGCGATTTTTGGGAACTAAAATAGACCCGAATGTGAGATTGAAGTTTGAAGCATATAGTTTGAAGAATAAAGTTTGGAGCAAACGATTTTAGAACGCCCGAAAAAAGCTGCAAATTTATTTACAGTAGTTGATAAATTGATTTATTTTCACAATTAATATCTCAAAGCCTGCACAAATATTATTCAGAATATTGAATTTTGAAAGCCTTCATGAAAAAATTGATTGGTACTTAGCCAATCTCATTAAAATTGTATTTGAAGGAATTGTTATCTTTTGAAATAACGCTGCCTTTGAAGCTGCAATTTTTGTTTCACATAGATACAAATCCCTTTGAAAAATTTCTATAAGATTTTTTCCAAGATCCACCACGTGGAGGTGACCAATCTTGTTGAAAAATCCCTTGCCGCGTTTTGAGATACTGTTGTGCAAATAACTACTTTCATCGATTTATCTACATCTTTTCCTGTCTTTAAGTTATGGAGGCGCCAAAAAACCGTGACATCCATCCATCCACCATACACACACACACACACACACACATCCGGACAATTAACTAAGAAAAGTTTAATTAAATTATTTTTTAAATATTGTAAAATGAGGAAAGGAAAAACAATATTATAAAATTGATTAATCGTATTTTAAATGATACAGGATCGAAATAATGCATAATTAATATTTCAGTAGCTTGAATCACATGCAGATCCTCTTAAAAAATAAATATTTATAAGCGAACCTGTGTGATGTCGTTTCCTGAAAAGTTAGGAAACTTTAAATAGGGTCAACGCAGCTACTGCTTTACTCGTGATTGTGAAATAGTTTTTTCATTGCTAAGGTAATAGTACTTGGATGTAGACATCGAGCTTGTAAGCTCTCGGGGGTAATTCCGGATTGCAAACTGGCTTTAAGCCCCCAAGCTCCCAATAAAACGAGGGAAACCATTCTTACATTCTCAGGTTTTTGGTGAAAATAGCTAGGGATTAACCCGATTGACTTTCGCGTCGCCGACTGCGCTCTCAGCAATTGTAACAGTTATAATAACAAATCTTATCAACGTTCTGGTCAGTAAGTTCATTCTGCGGAGCTTGAAACTCAACTGGTAAGGAACTTCCCGTTTGCCTTTCGTGCACAACTTTCTTTTATAACTATTCTTCAATTGTCGGTAAATACTTTCTAAATAAATTCTGTCTCTTAAAATAATAATTCAGTGACTGATGATTCAATTAAATCACAAACATGTATCTATTATAGATATGAATAAATAATTTTAATGAAATATAGCGAGAGGAAATCGAGAACGAAGTTGGTGTAATATGACTAATTTCTTATACATGAAATAGTGAAGATGGATACTGTTCGCAAGAGTTAACGCAGTATGTTCAAAGTTTCCCTCAATATTTAAAGTAAAATTGAAATTCGTCAACATCGCTTATTGAATTTGAGTTGTCCTGACTCCTATTTAAACTTTCAGTTTACTTGAGATCCTACTCCATTACAATTCAATTTGCCTTTAACAAAAAAAGTCAGGAAAAGAAACTTTCCTTTTGGAGAAAACACCGCTGAGACATTACTTCGTAAATATTTTAAGAGCAGTTTCTTACATCTGTGAATTCCAGAATCGTCATTCAAGTGTGTTGAAATTCTGCATTCGATTTCTCTTTGGAACTGTCCTGACCTGCTTCTAACTTGAAAGTAGTGGTTTTGTAGGTTTGCGTTCCCGCCAGAGTTTGGTTGGCGTTTGGGTAAATAGACTCTGCACCTGAATAGCATAGAATTATTTACAAGGGTTTATTGTAGCGTCTCCTAGTAGTTGAGTTAAGGTGTTAGAGGATAGAACTGCAGAAATAGTAGAGTCGGCATGGATTGTACATTTATATAGGGTCAAAGTACATTTGCGAAATGTTCTTGCTCTGAAAACGTGATAAATATTACCTTCTGCGTGTATGCAAAGTTAGAGTGGCAATGAATTACCCTTTGCGAGAGAGCATTCCTTCTCTGCTCCACCTCTTCCTGAGCTTTCTTCACTCCATTTACCTGTACTAAAAGTATGTCTATGCTCTCTACTTCGGCGTTTACGGCCCCTGAAAACAACATTAACCCTTACAAAATGAGATTTCCGTGAAACATAGACAACAAGGTATAATAATCTCATTATAAGCTTTATCTCACTTTTTTCGCATAATTTTTCCTTCATTTTTAAAAGAATGTCCCTCGTGTACAAGAATATTTATTCTATTTCATATTCAATGTAAAAAAACTTAGGTTAGAAATTTTTTATGTCAAAATATATCACTTCGTGCGATTCTTAAGTTACGTTCTTTTTAACTTACAAAAAAAAGTATATCAACTTGAATTTTTCACAGATGGTAATACATGATCAATAAGAGTAAAGCTTTAAAGAGAAGGGTACGTGGATAGGCTTAGTAGTAGAGGTCAGTGTATGGTTGGCCGACAGATGGAGGGGTCAGTAGTACAGGTCAACGTATGGACAGGGACGCAGTAGCAAAGGTCCATGCTTAGTCGACCAACATTCTTCTTACTTTCTAAACTTTCAACGATATAGATATCGATCTCTTTCTATCATGTTTTTCAACAGGTTTACTTCAATCTCGGTAATGAAAAACCAAAACACTTGTGGAGAGGGAGAAGATACTATTTTTATTATATAAACGACTCCTTAAAATGTATATTTACTGTAAACAGGACAATCAAAATTGATTTGCAACTAACTTTTATATCTCTTAACATTATTTACGTGATTTACATTTTAATGAATTTACCCACCCTTTTTAGGTAATTATGTAATATTTCCGAATTTCTCGCCTTTTTTTTATTTTAATAATGTTTGTATAAGTATTTGCATTTTAAATCGAAATTCCGATTTAAATTTACATGCTTGACGTTGTTCCTCGACGTTTTTGCTTGACGTTTTTTCTTGTCGCTTTGCTCATTTCCGTAACATTCTCTCGAAGGAGATTGCAAGATTGTAAAAGTTTCTCAAGTACTCGAACTTGTACATCTTCTACATTGCGTCTCTCCAGCTGAAGCAAAAGAGTTCATTTCGGTATACCGATACAGTCCTGTATCTTTTGAAACTCGACTTTCCACACAGTTATAGCCAATCTCCGGCACTATTTCAAGGAAATGATTCATTCGCATTCGTTTGAGGGATCGTGGTTGAGGGTTGCAGAATATTGGCATTTCGATAAGAACGGTCAAATTTGTCTATTAAAATATAACCAGATTTATTTATCTCGTAAAAATAAAATCTGATCGAAATACGAGTACTCTGTGTCGTATTTCAGAAACTTGTCGTCATATATGTTTAAAAAATTATAACTGATAGTTTATCTTATCCTTACGTAGGGATTTCAGGTATCCATTCTTAAAGTATAAGTCTATATATTTACTTCTGCTTTAAGGTTCCTTTTTTTTAAACCACTGTCCTATTTCACTCGAGCTTTTCGTTTATATTCTAGAGAATAAACGGGAACAACTTAGCGATGAAAGTAGGCATCTGCTACGGCAGAGTTCGGAAGGAATGAGGATGAAAAGAAAAAAATATAAATAAAACAACGAAGGAGAGCATGCAAAATAGGTAGCCCATTTTCCATCATTATTTTAAAATATGCGCAGAATTTCTAATGAGAATATTAGTGTTGAACAACAGGGACTTCATAATAAACACCAAAAACATACTAACTCTTGACAGAAATGCATTTTTCTTCCCATATAAGTACGCATGACAAGCATATAAAGGAGGTTTTATGAATTTTTCATGCAATGCAAATGGATATAGTTATTTTTGGCCAGTGCTCTCATTGTCAGTGTAGCCAGTTATCGTTGGTTGTGTTAATGTCGCATTTAAAACAAGAGGGCGATCATTTTAAACAAAATGATCGTAAGCTAATGAACACACTACATTTAAATTAACCGTTTAAACTCCAAACCACTGTATTTTTTGTCATAAGCATATATATAAGAATTTAACAGAGTTATGTAATTTTTATAGTCGAGTATAATTTTTAAGCTCCTCTTTTTCAGTACACTTTATTTTTCCTCTGAGAACAAATTTCTTGGAGAAAACTACCTTTTATATCACTTGATTCTTACATTTCAACTTGCTACGAGCCATTTTGCTTGAAAAAACGAACTAATGAATTTTATAAATACTTCTTGAGTTAATTTTCTTTCTCTTTATAAATTTACAATTAACTCTATTTTTATTAAATAGTATTTGACATAAAATAATTATCATTACATATGTCCATCAAGGGCATTTGGATCGTTTGCATGATAACTCCGAATATTCGACTATTCATATTTTTATATAAATACATATATAGGTATATATTATATATATATATATATATAGTGAATCATTGTTTGACGACCCCATCACTTCTAACGTCGTACAGCCTCGTTAAATTTTATCTAGCTCACCTAACCCTTCTATATTTTTGTACGTATAGCAACGTATAGTAAAATGTCAGAGGCAGAAATAAGAGACTTCAGTTTTCATTCTCGTATATGCATACGAAAAAAAAAAACTCAACTTGCATAGATATTATATTTTTGCTTCAATTTTCGAGGAATTTAATACATTTGTTTTAATTATCTCAGGCTTCATCGGCTTCATCAATTAAATTAATAGAATTTTTAATTATGAATTATTTTTCAATCCCACAACTTTTTGCGTATTGAAAATTATTTTGTAATTTATTGAAATTTCAGTGAATAAATGTAATTCCATGAATAATTTCTAAATACTAAAATAAAAATTTTTTTAATTCTTGGAATTGTAAGATTAATTAGAAATTCTTATTTTTTGTTACAGCTAGCACTGCCTGTACCAGATCGTTAAGTTTGGCCTTGTTAATATTACTAGTCGCTACAACTTTCTTATAGGTGAGTTTAAAAAACGGTGTATTTTTAATAGCTTTCTAACTTTGTAAGAAGGAGCTTCAGAAACATCATGGAATAACGTAAAAAATATTTGTCCTATAATGTCAAAGTGCATAACAAAAATTCTCTAGTTTTACGTAATACTTGATCGTTTACCGAAGATTATATCTATATTTTTTATGTAAAGGAAAAAAATCCAGATCCATACTTAGTATTTTTCTAATTTCAGTAGAAAGTATCGTCTTTATATTTATTTGACAGAAGCGTAGCGTAAACTAATTAAATTAAATTAAATTAAATAATGAACTAATTAACTAATTTAAACATTTTTATTTTGTTTCAGACTAATTAAAACTTAATCAGCTGCAGAAGGAATTCTTTACATCGTCATACAAAGGAACATTCACGGCTGCGAGGGTTCATTTGTATAATTAAACGTTCAATCTAACTCATGTTTGTCACGTCTACATTCATCAAAAATGTTTATTAAATTTCACAAATCTATTGAAAATAATCGATGTCTTCTAACATTAAAAAAAGTCAGCTCAACAAAATATACAGTAGTAAATATGTACATACTTGAGCGTGTAAATATCGAGAGAAAATTGTAAAAAGCACACAAGACTCAAAAAAGAATTTAACGTGATATCGATAAAATCGAATTTGTTTGTTGAGAGGATAGGAAAGCATCTATTCAAACATTGGATCCGACAATATCACATGAAATATTAATGTTGACATAATGTGTGGATTAAAAATGCAATCATTTAAAATGAACGTTGAGGATAGAGTCATAACTTTCTAATTCATTGTATTAAAGTTCAAATCGATATGCAGTATGAAAAATTTAACTGAAAGAGCATATAAAAATAAATATTGTGACTACTACATTCTACAATTTAAATATTTTTAAAGTTACAATCTCAGATTTGAAAGATTAATTCAATTGTAAATTGATTTTCTTCACGCATTAATGATCCATTGCAGAATCCCAAAGAAATGTTTATTTTCAAAAACAATATGCCGACAAGAAGAGAAACAAATAGAGGCTACTTATTTTTATTAATATTTAATTACTTATGATGTTATATATTGTAAATTTGAATACGACATTTCAAGGGAGACATGAACTTCAAAATATTTCATGTCTCGACTGTCATCGAGTTGACTCAGAAATATTATAATTTTTATTATAATCGCCTATTGTAAAAAATTGAAACATGGAATTTTTCAACTGATTGTATTCTAAAACTTTCAATTTATTCGTATACATTTCTTTTGAACGAATAGCACTGTACAAAAACTTTTATCTCTCCCTAGTCTGACTTTTCTACTAATATTATTTCATCGTCATTAGTAGAATATGTACGTAGCCGAATATTAATGGTTCCCATGTTATAAAATAATGCAATTTATATTGATTTGCAGAATTAGAATCATCATTTAAGGCAGTATTCTACTATGGCAGTATTCGACGTATGGTTTGCCAGGCTTAATAAACAAACTCTTGAAATAAATTTAAAAAATTTTTTCCAGTTATTTTATGTAAGACAGGTCCGCGTTGTTGTAAATACCATATCTGAAAAACTACTGAACCTATTATTGTAAAATTTTAACCACATATTCTGCACACTTATATCAATCGGCTGAACTATAGGATTTCTGATATACATGCAAAAGTAACAAAATGGCGTCCAAAAAAGAAACAATAAAAGTGGGCTTATTTTCACAGTTTTTTGCAAAAAGAATATAGTTAATATTTCATAACAATCGGTTCAGTAGTTTTTGAAATAATTTCAACAGCACTACTTTTTGAAGAATTGACTTCGACTGACGTTTTTATTTATAAAAAGTGCATAAAACAAATGTAAACATTTTTTAATGTATTTAAAGAGTGTATTTATTAAGCCTAAAAAATCCTACATCGATATCATTATTAATCATTTCTAAAGAAATTCACAAAAATAGCTTTTATTTCGAAGGTTCAAAGTAGAATAAATTAAATAATAATAATAATGATAATAATAGAAATTTCATCAGAAATGAGGTTGAATTTCTTGTCATTATTAAATTTCAATGGGAACCAATAATATTTTTCAGGGCTATGTATAATATATAATATAATATAAAATAAACTAATATAATACATACATAATATAAATATCATATAATATTTCTTGGTAATAATGTCTACCTAACATTGTAAATAAGTTATTTGCGGTGTATAAAAGTTAATAAGAGTCTTTTAAGAAACACTGAAAGAAACACGAATTGTTTAAGCCGAAAAGAATTCTATGAATTTAACCTAGTCTTGTAACTAATCACACAAACTATACCAAATAAGCAACTAAAAATAATATACATTAGCGTTAAGTTTAAACTAAATAACAGAAATTATTATATTTACATAAATGTATAATATTGATATTGAAAGCGTTGTACAGTGTGATGATTCCGATATAAAAATGCCGAAGAATAAAAGAATTTGTTACAAAAATCGTCTCCTGTTCACTAATATGACCATGTTTTTTTAAAGCTGATGCAGGAGGGTACAAAAAGATGGTGAAATTTGTGTTGTCACTCTAATCTGCAACTCAAAAAATGGTCCACGTTTGTAAATTTTTTTCGAGTCCTAAAAGAAAATTTAGGTTGAACTTAGAGAGCTTGATCCGTTATTTTTTAATTAACAGAAAATATCGGCGGAAATTCGATAATCATACCTTGTTACACCCCAACTCTGATCATTCTATCAATGTAAGTGTGAGAGACGAAAACGAGACACAATAAAACACACGCATTGACAGGATGGTCGGGTTCGGGGTGTACATATGATTATCGAATTTTCACCGATATTTTCTGTTAATTAAAAAATAACAGATGAAGCCTTCTAAGTTCAACCTAAATTTTCCTTCAGGATTCGAAAAAAATTTTTAATGTTCTTTTTTTTTCGTTGAAAACGTGGACCATTTTTTGAGATGTAGACTAGATAACTCTACATATTTCACGACCGTCCTGCATCAGCCTTAAGCTTCATATTTCTTTTATTTCTTGAGAAACGATATAAAATCTTTTATAGGTATAGATACTTAAATTCTTTTTCATTTTTAAAAACACATATATAAGCATTCATCAGTTTGCTGAATCGCGGAGTTAAAATCAAAAGTTTCACGAAGTCAAATCTAATGCAAAATAATTATGTATCTTCGAACAATGTCCCCTATTAGGTTTTCCTATGCACAATCTTTTCCTTTCATCGGAATAAGAAGTTCATATATATTATTCTCTTCGTTTTTTAATGCCGAAGAGAATGGTGTATATAAAATTTTATTCTAATTAAACTAATTCCGAAAGTCAGAAATGTTTGCTCAGAAGAATGAAATGAAGTTCGCGTGGGGGACATTTGTCCCCCGGAGGATCCGTCTAGGGTTAACATAAATTAGTCCAGATATTTATTCATAACTTCAACCCCATTCTTAACGCTAATGGAATGGTTTTTTGGTTTTTTATATTTTGGTGTCATTCTAAATATTTTGACAGGTTTTGATACTTTTGATAGTTTTATTGTCCTTTATTACATCAGCCTTAAAATTTTTTAAATTGAATGAATTTTAAATTGGATGTCTATTATTTATATACTTATGAAATTTACAACTTATAACTAATATTAATAAGAAATCTATTTTTGGGTGCAAAATCCAATTTCGTATGCATATTCAATTAAGGACAATCGATAAGATATATTTCAGGTTTAAAAAATACTAGTAGGAAAAATATCTCATTTCGTCAACATGTTAGATGCGATCAGTAGCATACATAATAATTTATCTTTATTATCGATTTCAAATTTTCCAATACTAAGTGAGATTCCTTTGTATCTGGATGCTCTTGTGAGCATAACCGGTTTAATATGTAGTGTACAATACATGCATGAGTTTCGCACTAACCTGTTTCCCTTTAGATTAAATTTGTGGTCAATTGTTTCTGCAGATATGAAATTTCGTTGTTGTTATAATAGATAACATTCAAAGTAATTAATTTTAAGTAGAAAGAAGTTAAATTTTATATATAAATAGGTTTCTAAACATGAATTTTGAACAGAAAATCACAAAAAAATTATCTAGATGAATTTGATAATAATGATGAGGAATATTATTTCCTTAACTACTACAAGTCTATTGCAGGAGTTTTTTTCAGGATTAAATTTCAATGAGGAAAATAGAATTTTAAATTCAATTATCATATATATATAAGATCTTAAATGTCCAGTAAAATAAAAATTTCAAGAGGATTGTGATATAATAAGACATAAAATTTTATACCATAAGCTTTTGGCTGAAAAATTAGATTAATAAATAAATTTTATAATGGAGAATCTACAGGGTGGATCGCTTTTGTTACTTACTGATTTTAATTATTCATAACATAACTTTGTTAAAATCGTCGAAGGTATAATTAATAGCACTTCATCGATATTATAGTTACAAATATATCAATATTATCAAATATTTATGACGTAAAATAATAATTGAATTAAACCCAGTATAAAATTTCATTATTGCGTGTAGAAAATACACTTTTAACATTGCAAGTCACTCAATTATGCAAATTATGAACGTAACCTGTAAAGCACAAAAGTTTCCATAAATATTCCTGGAATATTCCAATGGAAGGTTCGGAGCATTCCAAAAAATTTTCCAGGAAGTTTCCCGGACGTAGATAATATCCGCCTAACAGGGAACATTACCAAGGAAGGTTCAGGGAATTTTCGTGGAAGATTTTTTAATACAATTTCAGGGAATATTGGGCGGAAACTTTTCCGGAAATTTTTTTTGTATGCAAAAAAATTTGTATGAAACGCTTATTTTGTAATTAGTCTACGAATTAAAATCAAACACAGTCTCTGAAATTTAATAAAATACCTCTATATATGTTTAAATCAAAAGATAGGTAGAAATTAACAAAATACATTTTTTTTATATAATTATCTTTTAATAAAAACGAACAATTACATAATAGCATTTTAAATTTTACATGGAAAGTAACTTGTTAAAAAGGAAAGATCGTAATCCCGCTACTTCATTCTTTTTTAAAAGATAAATTATTAATCACTTGAAGATTTCTAAACTAGTAATAAACAATAAAATAGTCAGTGAAAAATTAATGCGCATCAAACTAATTATTCTGCATTTGATAATAATAAAATCGAAATCTTCTTATACGTTACTTATTTTCAGTAAAAATCTGCTGATTCTCAGTGAATTTTCAATGGATTTGTATTATATAATTCTATAGTATAAACCTTTCCTTATAGAAAAGATTTCATTTAAAATTTGAACCTCTTCCTAGATGAGATTCATCTTCATGTCAATTGAATTCAGATGGAAATGAACCAACGAGCCGAAAAAGACAGTTTTTCAGAAATAAACCCCCAATTAAAATACGTAAAAAATGTCAAAATTAAATTTTCAAATTTTATTATGTAATTGTTCGTTTTTATTAAAAGATAATTATATAAAAAAAATGTATTTTGTTAATTTCTACCTATCTTTTGATTTAAACATATATAGAGGTATTTTATTAAATTTCAGAGACTGTGTTTGATTTTAATTCGTAGAATAATTAGAAAATAAGCGTTTCATACAATTTCTTTTGTATACAAAAAAAATTTCCGGAAAAGTTTCCGCCCAATATTCCCTGAAATTGTATTAAAAAATCTTCCATGAAAATTCCCTAAACTTCCCTTGGCAACTTTCCCTGTTATGCGGACATTTACCTACTTCCGGGAAACTTCCTGGAAAATTTTTCGGAATGCTCCAAACCTTCCATTGAAATATTCCAAGAATGTTTATGGGAACTTTTGTACTATACGGGAATCTTCAGGGCACATTTCCCTATATTCTATATAACCGTTAATTAAAAATATTAATCTAATTTAAGTAATATAATTTAATTTACTAGAAAATTTCTGGTAACAAATTTTCGCTTTGCACTCGATGGAAGAAAAATTACCACGTATTATACGCCCGTTCATTCGGCCTTTTTTCAAATGTATCACGAAAAAGCGAATTCAATAATACGCACGACATAATTCACTATTAAAATACATTTATATTATACAGAAAACATATTTTGAAAATAACATTTATGTGGGTGTTAGTGTGATAATAATTCACAAACAACCGAACAAAAATTTGGATAATTATACATTAAATTTTCATATGATGAAATAGTATAAGAGAAAACATACATAAGTCTTTCTAAATAAATGCATGGATAGATTAAAATATTTACTAAATAAATCATACAGTTTTAATACTTTAATTTCTATTTATTTATCTGAAACTAATATAAAAGTTTTACTGCTTTAACTGCGCTAGCGGGAAAAAAGGAAAGGTTCGGACAGATACGGAAAGTTATCGGAAAACATTCGGAAAGGTAAGGAAAGAGTTCGGAAAGAATTCTGATTCCGACTGTTTTCGAACTCTATGTGAACTTTGCTAAATTGCTTCCGATTTCTTTCCGAATGTCTCATGAACGAAGTGTTTCCGACGGTTTCCGATTTCTTTCCGAACGTCCCAT
>JAUESI010000018.1:9249791-9260599 GCA_032275145.1 Synergus laeviventris | reverse complement strand
CTCGGTAAACAGAAGTTCCAATGTGTATCATCGAAGCTATGTATGGTTTTGTGTTTGAAAATTGATAACCCCCGAACTAAATTAACAGTATTTAACGAGAAGTTTTCATCCGTCTATTAGTGAATGGTCGCATATTGTAGGATTAGCAGTTGGCAAAATCAAAACCATGAGAGGAGATCCTAATTTCGGAACTGATATTCGATGGACATTGAATGTCCTTCAGATTCTACTATTCTTGATCGTCGGATTCTTTGGAAGTAAGTTGCAATTATTTGTTTCATAATTTCTTAATGTAATCATTTTTGTAATTAATTATACAGTCTATGATTTTTAAAGTGGTTTACGATATTCATTGAAAAATACTCAACTATAAATATTTTAAGCGTTTTACATCTTTTTATTTCTTTCATGTGAATATATTCCCCATTCAATTTGGAAATTATTTTTCCCAATATTTCCCAACGCTTATAAATTATGTTTTTATTTATTTTCCGACTGGTTCGCAATATTGACAATATTTTTAATGTGCTGCGCTTTATACGCTCATACCTAAATTTTAATAATTTATTTACTTTTTAATAATCTCTACTTTTTCCTTTGATGAAAATTATTCACGTTTGACAAATATTATACTGCATTGAATACCGAATTAGCACAGTTTAAAATCTAAATGTATTACCTTTCAAATTCAAACCTATTGTATTCTCTGGACAATTGTGCATCGCGCCATGAAAAAATTAAATGACGTGAAATGCACAAATATAACGCCGAAAACGTTTTTACGTCACTTGAATATTGCAGCACGAATAGCGTAACATTTCAGTGCCGAGATTGTTAATCAAGTAAATATTGCAACATGAAGCGCTACAGTAACATAAATGGGTTAAAATCAAACGAATTTTCAGAAACCCATTGTGCACCGAGGTTCCTGTGACAGATGCTACGAATGAATACAATCTCTACTTTTTTATGCATTTTTAGTTCATTGATAGTTGGTTGGCTCTCTAACGTGTTCATTTCAACGAGCAAAAGTTTACTTTTAAAAATATGATTTCACATTTGTTTTAGAGCATGTTAAGTTGATTTGAAAAGCATACCCGCAGACACATTTCGTTTACGACAAATTATTGATATTCTGTTTATTTTTTTTGGTGATATTCATAAGGTACTGAAGAAATTTCAACTTTGACTAAAGAAATATTTATTTATCAAATGTCTCTTCTTAAATCTCGTTAAATCTTCATTTAACGATGTTTGTTCAGTGAATTTTAAGAATATCGAGCCAAGTTTAGGGGAGTTCTTTTATCAAAATTGACCCCAATCTTGCAAGAATTACTAGATAGCCATTGGCAAGTTGGTTTGACTACATTATTATTGGAAAAGTTTGTAGCAGTTATCGCTTTCCGGAAAGCACTCCCGCGGGCTAGATTGAGTACAAGCCATGGACTGCAGTTCATCGACAACTATCATATGAGAGTGCTTAACCCAACCGCCATAAGATCTTGCCTTAAAGATCCCAAGGGGAGTTATACTTAAACTAAAGTCTCGCTTGCAGCATTATTACTACCTCAGCCAGAACTGAGAAAATGTCCGGCTATTACAAACAGCTGTTAGTCATTTAATTTAACTATTATTTTCAAAACAAGGCCTGAAATCTTTTAAATTTCGAACTACACACTTTTTGTTAATCTCCCCATTCCTCTGCTAGCTCTTTTCAAGTGTGTGGATTTTGAGAATACAATGAGTTTCAAAAGATTATTAAAAATTGCAATGGATTTAATGAGATTTGGATGAATTTAAAAATCCAAAGTCCAAAGATTTCAAAAGATTAGAAACATATTTTAGGAATTTTATGAGATTAACGTTAAAAAAATCTATCCATTTCATTAAAAGTTTTTCAACAATTTCAAGACATATTAAAAAAAGTAACGCGTTACCATTACCGTTACCAAAAAAGTAACTTTTTCGGTAACGCGTTACTGTCAAACACTAATTGTTACTAATGGTTTATCGGCTCGTATCCAATTTCAGACCCGATTGAGTTATGGGCCATAAAATACATGAAATAATAACTTGATTATCCACATAAAACTCTGCTAAAAGCTTCGAAACAGATTCTTGTTCGACATAATGGAATGTCACATTATTAAGCAATATAATTTTTTATAACTTTGCATATCTGTACTTTGGAGGATACTAATGACGAAAATGATTGAACGATATTGTTGAGAATGTTGTGAATGGTGCGTTTAGTTTCCTCTTGAGAGTAATGTTCTATGCAAGCACACAACATTGACATTTCTCATTAACAAGTACGTCGTTGCGATATGGTTGCGGAAGTTATGCAATCCTGAGTCTCAACTATTTATATATGCTTACCATTGCCGTACATTTTCATCATAGAAATGAATTATTATCAAACTGTCGACTCTAGAACTCTCAAACTAATTGCCGTCGTTCATAAATTGTCTCATGAGTTTCAACAGTGCAAAATTTATACTCCCTGTGGATGGACAACTATGGCTTCTACTTTAAATATAACGTTAAAATCTGTAAAAACTCTTGAAAATAATAAAATTTATATCTTGAAATATTGCGCTTATTGATGAAAATATTTTTTTCAGTAAACAGTATTTTCTTATTACCGAATCGCTGTTATTTTCTCTTAGGGATGTGGCAAGTAAAGTCAACAGCATCTTCTGAAGGAAAATAAATTCCAATTTATCAGACTTTCCCTTGGTCTCGAGTTTAGCAGTGAAAAGTAATGCACGTTGAAAATTAATTGTATCAGAAGGCTAATCCTAAGGTGTTGGGTGAAAGCTATTCGTATTCCACCGAGACCGGCGAGTGAAACTTAGTGTCTATGCCATAGATATTTATTTGGTAAATGCTCCTGAGCAAGGAATCTTCATTAGTGGTGTAAGAGCTTTTAAGTTAGTTCTTGGATACATTCGAATGGAAAAAGTAAAGCGACAAGTCACTCTTGAATATTTTATGCCACTCAATACCACTTTAGGTGTTTCCTCTCTAATATATATATATATATATAAATAAATAACGGAACTTTCTCAACTTGAGGTCGTTAGTACAAAGGAAGGCCTTAACACAAAGGGAGACTTAGGTCAAACGCTGCTGGTAAATTACTCTCGAAATTACTTCCACGAGATTAATTTATTTCCAATATGTGGTGAAAAACTTTCTTATATTTTCGATCAATACTTTTCTCAAATTTCTTCAAATTCTAGAGAAGTTTCGGAGAAAATAAATTCATAAATTAACTAATTAATTTATGAATTAAATTTCTCCGAAACTTCTCCAGAATTTGAAGAACTTATATATACATATGGTATAAGTGGTGAAATTCCTTCTCCAAACAGCAGAACTAATTCACTGATGAACTAAATTTCTCTGAAACTATTCCGAAATTTAATAAAAGTATTAATCGAAAATAAGAAAGTTTTTGACCACATATTGGAAATTAATCTTGAAAAATTAATTTGAGAGCGTTTAAGCTAAGTCTCCCTTTATGTTAAGACCTTCCTTTGTACTAACGACCTCAAGTTGACAATGTTACGTTGATTGGAGGACGCAAATTAATTTGCAAATTCCGAAATCCCCATAACCTTATTTCCCTTATAAACTCGAATTACCACTCATCACCCTTGCTATTTAATCCAATTCTGGTTTAAGAGGCCATACGTCGTCTAGTGATATAAATTACGTGGGTCTGTGGGTTCACCCACTCGCGTGTACCAGGGTTACAGCCTGAATGGCTTCATTACATCGAGGACAGAAACATGTCGCCTTTTTTTCCCCTTTCTTTGACATTTTATCACGAATATCGATTTTTAATTGAAAATGTGAACACACAGAAAGTGCAGGCACAAAGTAATGCTTAGCATAATGAAGATGAGCCATAATTTTGTCGATCTACGCAAAAAAGCTAATTTCGCACACCACGTTGAATAAAAAATGTTGTAAAATATTTTGAAATAACCATATATTAAATTTACCAAAATAAATTCTGTAGAAATGTATCATATATCTGACAATCTGGACGGTGACGGCTTTTTCACCCTAAATCTGTTCTTCTCAAGAGTAAATTTTAATTATAATACTGTCATCCATTTTCGGATGTTCAACTAGAAGAATTTTAATATCAGTGAGACAGTAGCAATTTTAATCAGCATTGGAGGATGAAGTAATATGAATAATAATGTTATATATGTTGGGATAATATGTTTCGCTGCGAGAAAGATAAAATTGTCTGGAATCATTGTCATGCTTTTCAAAGAGAAAATATGAGATAATGTTAATTTTTGACAATTAAGATAAAGGCAGTTAAGTGGGGTGGATACGAAAACCTCTCCCGTGAAACCAGAGGAGTACTTCCCTGGAATACGGTTAAGTACGCCGCAGGTCAGAGGAAGAACACGCCCATGGCTGTCCTCTCGCAAGCCGTAATGAGCCGGCTTAATGAAGTGGGAACAATTAGATGAGTATTTATGCTTAATCGCATTCTCTTGAGGTTTCACCTATTCTCTTGGGTCATACTCCCGCAACGACTTCGCTAGCGCGTCTTATTTTTTATCATAGAATTTAGCTCGCTAGAATCAATTTCAGCAACATAAACCCTGAAATTCATGGTCCACATAGCTCCAACAGTAGAAAGCAATTTTTTAAAATCTTTTTTGAAAGCACTTACACTATTTCAAAGAAATGTTCTTTTTACATTCTTCGTATTGATCCTGAAAATACGATGTGCAAATTTCCAAGGGAGAAAATATAAAAAATGCTATAAAGTTCCTTATTCTGGTGCTTTTATAAATTTGAAATCCAAAGTCTTCCTTTATGCATCGTAAATAATTTATTTCTTAAACTACTTTTATTAGCTTAAATTAATATATGGGAGTTGAAATTTAAAAGAAGATTGAAATGTTTCAAAATTGAACCTAGGCTGACAGAAGCAGAAGCAGAAGCGAGCACTCAGAGTGATTACCTTAAGGGTTTATTCCCTGGACATCGAACATAGATGCTTTTCAATGCCTGTGTTTGTCGATTTCGAAACATCTCAATTGCTGATTTGATAGAAACTGAGTTTTCTCACAAAATTCAGTTATAACTTTTACAGGAAGGCGAATAGAAACCTAAACTTTGAAAGAGGGGCAAGCTTTAACTTGTAGTTGAATTGAAATCGAATTTCAAGGGTCTATTGAAACTCAGTTTTCGAATAATTCACAACGTTATTATTTGAGAAGTGAAAAAATATATCAAGAGTGCTTATTCAATGGCCCAGTAGAAATATCTAGCTACAGTCAGACCGAGCACAAGTCGACCGCTCTGCCCAAGTAGAACAAGATCTGCGTGGCCAGACACATTGGCTCCTTAAGATTTACTGACAAAAGCATTTTTCAAAAATCCAATCCATTGAGGTACTAAAGATTGAGGTATAAAATAATGCAACAAAAAGGTTTTGAAATAAATATGAAAAAATTGCTCGATATCAATGACCAATAAACGTAGCCAAGGGTCTCTTAACCATTCGGTGTTTCACTATCGGAACCCAGTGGGAGTGAGGTTGCGACGATTTCCATATTTCCTCTAAATGCCTTTGACCCACGCAAAATTGGAGTGCACGCCCGAAGATCGTAGTACGTGCAGGGCATATCGAGCGTATCGAATAAATGTGAGGTACTTTAGTCATTTTCAAAGTGTCAGATTCAAAGCTACAACAATTTGACAGACGATGGATACAGATTGACGTTGGAACACTCAATGGCTCTTGATCTCATCCATTTTTTGCTTCTCTCACACGCACCTTTTGTATAAAACATATATGAAAGTTCCACTTGAAAGAAATTGATACATTTCAGAAGAACGTGTGACGAAATTGTCATTTTCATATTCTTCACGTAACCAATGAAATTGATGCATTTTGAGAAAATGAAGGAGGAAGTTTTTGTTTTAGTATATAATTACGTGAAAACTAGTACAATATATAAACTGTATTTTGCAATAGGCATAGTAACAATTATACTTTAAAGAATGTATACGCAAAATGATTACTTATTCACGTTACTTTTTTAATATTACAGTTGAAAAATCTCTTTATCACATTTGAAGCTTCTAAAACATTTTTTCCAAGACTTTATGTCATTTTTCGACTGCAGTAAGGCTGTACCTTGTTTATAAATCACGTAAACATGCGACTTTTGAAATATACTTTGTATAATATTTGCAAAAGCTATGCCCCCGTGCATAAATATTTATTTTTCACAATGTCATTAAGACACAAAGAATATTTTCGCGAAATGATACCCTACACAAAAAAACTCTTCACTGCTTTAAAAATATTATATGCATCTCTTGATTCACGATCTCTTACTCGGTTTTTTACTATATTCGTATCCTCCAGCACCCACTAGAGTCCTTATATCTCCTGTTGTCTGAGGTTGAAGTGCGCCTGCATCCTTACACTTCGGCGCTTTCAAGATCAGATGAGGATAGCAGTGGAAAATATGCAGGGTGCATACGCTCTTTCTAAATTTCGCAGCAAGGCCTTTGATGTCGAACAAAGAAAGCTTGAAAATGAGTGCAAGGGAGTAAGGGACGACGGTCATGACTTTTGCGAGAGAGATCGCTTTACATTACACAATCTGCAGAATATTCGGATTAAAGATGTGTATAAACTAACTGTAGTTAAAATTTCGAATTGTAGTTAACTGTAAACGTTATATATGGTAAAGTCCCTCAATTTCATTTGGAACCTCTTCGTAAAGAGACATGAATATTTATGTATAGAAATCAGATAATTTTGTATAATCAAGGTTCAATTATACGCATTGATATCTGCTTATCTTTTTTATTGAACCTGAATCAGCCGCTTTTTAATTTCTGAATATAATTGAGGGAGAGAGGATGTCCGTTATCGTGTCGCATATCGTACCAAAGTATTTAATAGCTTAATTCCATATTGATCGGGCAGAACGTTAACCAGCCCATATTACGATCACGATCGTGTGTCGTATTATGATGGGGCGCGGGACCGGCTTGCACGCCAAGCATCGTAAAACTGTGTGTTCCTTCGTTATTAACGGAGGCATAAAGTTCCACATGCAAAGTCACTCGCACTCGAGTTTATTTTTTTTTTTTGTTAATAATAACAGCAATACGTCACTATTTTTTGTACTGATAACGTCACAGAGTTTTCGAGCGTGAAACTTTGCTCACGTTATATGATATATTATTACTTTATTACTTTATTACTTTGGTCTATTGCATGGAAAAGTATTTCGGTCTATTCTCTTAATCTGAATCAGCGATAAATAAACTCTTGAATATACCGCTGATTCCAATCAGCGTATATACGCTTCCTAAAATTGAATTAGTGGAAACTCACTGATTTTCAGTGAATCTCTTTTCAAGATTTCATGCAGTAAAAATCCACTGAGGGTCAGCATACTGATTTCAGTATACTGAAAATTGCAGCGCCTTTTCACTGATTCCCAGTGGATTTTCACTGATTAAATCGTGAGAAAATAGTCACTAAGAATTAGTGAATTTCACTCATTTTTCATTGATTCATGTTTAGAGAGCGCTGATGAACGAATGAATTATGATAAAGCACCAGTGTAGAAATTTAAGGGGTTCTGGCTGGGCCCTGACCAGTTTGTCCTAGTCCTAGTGGTCCACTGGTAAATACTCAAAGTAGGGAAAACTGGTCAATACCCCATCAAGATTAAAAAACTATTTTTGGATTACTTATTTGTAATATTTGATTACTTAATTAGTTAATTTTGCAAAAAAACCCTAATATAAAAAAAATAGTATTAATCGAAAATTTACAAGATTTCAAAGACATCAATATTTTCTAAATAATTTCAAGAGATTTTAAGTGATTTTAAAGAATTTAAAAGAATTTTTTTAAATTTAAATAATTTTAAATTTGTAAAGTATTTGAAAGGATTTAAAATGATATTCAAGAATTTTAATGAATTTTAAAAGATCTCCAGAGAATATACAAGAGCTTTTACCAGAGTTTCAAGATTCTCAAATATTTTTAAAACATAAATATTTTTAGATTCTTTTTATTTCCTTTCAAGTCTTCTGAAAAAACTTTTAAAACATGTTGAGATAATCGAAATTCAAGGGATTTTTAATAACAGTAAACAAGTTCCAAATATTTTAAAAGAATACCAAAAATTTTTTTAAGATTTTATTTTTTGCAATATTTTGAAGTAATTTGAAAACATAAGATGTTGGGAATTCCCTATTTCTACCCGATGTTTTGGTTTGGCGTGGAAAGCTTTTCAATGCCGTGTTTCATTATAACAATATCTCATATATTGTTAAATTATTTTAAGGTGGGAATACCAATTTTTACCAATATTTTTATTGATTATAGAAATTCCAACCAGGGCCTCGTCAGAACCCTATCTCAAATAGGGTTAAATGGGGCAATTTCTGCACGGGCAGTAAATGTGCATCAGTGAAATCCCGCTGGTACTTATGACTGTAGCTTGTAAGGCAATATTATGTTCTTAAAATTGGACTTTTGGAAAAATAAAAAGAGAATAAACAGCAAAGCGAAATCTTTTATTTAATCTTAGAAAGTACTCGGTGTTGGAGCACCTTCCATGATTGCAATCGATGTGAGATTCAGTATGGATCGATTCATCACTTTAGCCAACGATAAATAATTGATCCAGCAGCAGGTGGTGTTCCCTGTTCGATATTACGTTCTGTATTACAGTACATACGTGGCGATGCAGGTAAAGCCTCTTCTTATATTCAGAGTCATACATCACCCTCGTCGATCGAATTGAAAATACATTGCCGAAAATACTCTTTCGCTTCCGCTTAGAAGTTGATTAAGTGCAGAATTTTGAATAATCTAACGACTCTTGTACGTGTCATGGCATATAGCTTATCCTTCATAACCAAAACGCATTTGTAACATTTTCAAATATACCATGGAAAAGTTTGACTAATTCGAAAATCGGTGCTGTGATAATAAAAAAGTTAATTCACGAAAGCTATTATTTGTGTGAAATAAAAGTAGCTAATGAAAACAATAGTTGAAAGTAACTATAAAAGTCTACAGAGGAAGTCTTTTGTTCCAATCAGTTAGATATGACATGGATATGAATTTCTGATTGAACTGAATGAAAAGGGTACTAGAAACTAGAAACTCAACGGAAATCGATAACCGTTAAGGTTTATTCCTATGCTATTGTTAGCCTTACTTCATTTCAAACATGAAACTTATGCGAATTTTTCATGTTTTGACATATCTGCATATTTTCTTGTCAATTTTTGATATTGATGAATAATATTATAATCCGATGTTTTAAAAATCATTCGTGTTGATTATTTAAATGAGGACTAATCATAGTTTTTATTTCTTTCTTTTTGCAGAAGTCGAGCCGATCCATATCACTACAGTGAACATCCCAGAAGTGGTAAAAGCAGGCACAGAGCAACACATTGTTTTAGACTGTGTCTACAATATGGGGAATTCGCCCAAAACTGGTCTTGTCATTAAGTGGTTTGTCAATCAAGATTTGCTTTATCAATGGATCCGTGGCCATAAGCCAACAGGATCGGATGAATTTCAAAAGTATATTGATGAATCATATAAGGCGAGCAGCGACCCGGATACGATGTACAGAGCTGTCAAGTTAGTTCGCCCGGGCCACGAGCTTTCCGGTAACGTGAGATGTGTCATCTCTACGCAATACGACGAAGCTGATGCTAGCAGGAAAATGCTAGTTTACTGTGAGTATCCTATTTCATTCAAGGAAGATGACATCTCAACAATTCTGAATTCCAAACTACATTCTAAAACTAAAATACAATTCTGGAACATGAATATGAATGTACCTGAAATTCTCCTTTAGATGTTAAGAATAGTAAATAACTAAAGTTGAACTTATTAACATAGCTTAAGAAAAACCTGACAGAAAATAAAATAATTAGGTGTTGAAAAGCCGGCTCTTAAGCGAATTATGGCATATCTGCGTGTGTAGATCTTCCTATGATAATAAAGTGATTCATCATCTTTAATTCGTAATAGCAGTGAATAATGGCTGCTAAATTTACGTCAAATAATTTATAAAGATTATAAAGTGTTCTGTCATATTGGACGAAGCTCTGAAAGTTCCTCTTGTTCAAAACAATGTTTTACGCTATTATACATTGCAGATTATTGATTGAAAGAAGTAAAAAGTGTATCATCGCTTACTTACTTACTTACATCTTTGATGTTCTTGTAATATGCAATGCTTTCACACGGCTTGCTTTTCAGAATGTTAAGTTGATAGAAATTAAAAAGTTTTCTTTTTTATCGATTTCTCCCTTTTGTACAGTTTATACGCGAATCTTTATGCCTCAACGCTTTGCCGCAAGTACTTTATACACTGCATATATATCTTTACAGCTATTCTCATATGAATATATAGGTACTCGATATAGAACTATCCGTAATTTCGTCCGTCAGTAGGACATTAATCTCTCATGTCCTCGTGGTTTTGATTGATTGACGGATGCAAAATATCGCTCCAAATCCTGTAAAGTGAATACCAACCCACAAATGTCGTTCATACTCCAAAGCTTAACCCAATATCGCAATTACATGTTTACATATTCAATCCTTCGCAGGTTAAAAACAATCCCTTTTTATTTGAAGCATATTAAACACAAAATTAATAACAGAGGTCAGTTTTTTACATAACAACAATGCACATCATTTTTATAATCCTTGAAACCCTTTATAGCCCTTAAAATTCATTGAAATCTCTTAAAATTTC
>JAUESI010000018.1:9237136-9249691 GCA_032275145.1 Synergus laeviventris | reverse complement strand
TAAAATTTCCAAACATACTTTTAATCCCTTAAAAATATGAATATTTTATAATTTACTTTCTTTTCCATCAGTTACTTAAAATATAAGTTATCTCTTTCTCGCAATGCAGAAAATGAAATACAAGCTTAGCATGCAAATTTTTAATGCCTGAGTGAAATATGTTTCTCTTTGTATTTTGCCTGACATCTATCTCACCTGTCTTCTGCACGTGATACCAAGCCAGACTGACCCAGGAGAAAAATGTGAAGATATAAAATTTTTTATTTTTTTTTAAACGAGCATGGCAACAACATATAAGATACACGAGTGCAAGATAATTATCACATTATGGTATATTATGGAGAATAAAATATAATTTTCTTATTTCGCATTGGTTTACATTTTCATGCAGTACATTTGCAAATAATGAACTAGTCACATAGAAAAACTGACAAGAGAGCCATTTGAAAGGTCGCCTACACGTCTTTCTTTCTGTCCTTTTAATCTCCCTTCAAAGTACGTATGAATATGCATCTATGTACAATGTGCATGTATAACGTGCCTGTTGGTTTCCTCTGGGAATTGCGCTTCGCTATGTAATACGCAACGTGAATATTAATTTAAGTTAATAGGATGAAACCATTCCAATAAACTCCTATAGAAATATAATATATTCGATGGTCATTGGCATGAATTTATATAAAAACTAATAATAACTTTGGACACATAAAACACTTTTTAAAAGTTATTTTTCCATTCATTCTGCTACACAATTGAGGGGTTACGTGCAATAATAAAAGATAATAGAATTTACTATTCTCTGGGTAGTGGTATAGGGCTTTAATTATTTATATACAAAAAAGAAAATAATTTTTTTTTCATAACGTTGTAAAAATTTGACAGTGATAGTTTCCAGTGTTTGGGGAGTCGAGGCAATTTTGAACAAGCTAAAAGTTCCAGCGAGAAATTTATTGAAAGAGGAATAAAGAAGTTTTCTGGAAAATATTAGTTCGATTGATTCAGCGGTTAAAAAACTATGATTGTTTTACTACGAGCGCGATCGGTGCTCGCATGTGTAAGCAAGATAGTCTCCGCACCGTCAGCTCGTTTAAAGTACACAATGCAAAGTAGATAAGTACTAAAAAATTATGTTTTCTTAGCAATATATTATTAAAAATGATGGTAGACACATTCCTTAAATAAACCTTAAAATAAGAAAAACTGTACATATTAAGGACAATAACTGTCCTTAGTAAGTACAGTTTCTCTTATTTTAAAGTTTATTTAAGGATTTTGATTTGGTGAAAAAACAGTTTTCTCGATTTATTTCGAAAACTACTAGAGCTACAATTTTGTTTATGGAGAAAAAAGATGCGGGGTAAAATTTCCTCTTTAAATACGTGTTTTCAAAATTAAAATTTGAAACATTTTTTACAGCTCTCAGGGGCCAACGAAACAGAGCGCTAGAATTCTATAATAACTGGCTATTGCACGTAACCCCTCAATTTGTCATCTTTTATTTGATACGAAAAAGCTTTTACCAGTTTTATGAAATATTAATATGAAATCGAAAAAAATCATAAATAGGACATTAACGTTTTTCACAAGAGTAAAGCCGAATTACTAGTCAAGCATTTTAATATTTAATTTTCAGTAGAGAGCGTCTAGTCTGACGAAAATTAAATTTTACTTTTTTTTATTTTAACTGATAAATATATTTGCAAAATATATAGACGTCTGGTACTTCAGCCCAATAATCCTATCTATGAATTCCTTCTGTATTCAACACATTTATCTGAGGTTGCGGATTTTCTTTTGAAGACCTAGTTTATTTCAAATGAAAATGTTTTCAAAGATATTGTTATCCTTGTTTTTCAGCTCCAGAACGAGTCCTAAGATTATCGCATTCGAAAATTAACGAACAAACAAATCAGGTCACTGTCACTTGTTTGGCCGAAGACATGTATCCAAGGCCTACGATTATTATGCGCCAAGACAAGTAAGATTTTTCATTTCTTTATCCAAAAAATAGAAATTAAATTTGATTTCTTTCAAGCAAACTGGCATAGATAAAGATATGCGAACGATAAAATGTGAAATACTGGCACCCTCTGTCCGCAGGGTTGAAAGTTATCGTCTATGTAGAAATTGAAATGCACTGTCTCATGAAAAATCAGCCTTTTAACCTTACATCGAGCTTACATAAGAATGCGAATTTTTCTTTAAATGTATTTGTTCTTTTCTTTTTCATTATATTTACAATTGCACTAAACTCTATCAAATCAATAATGTTTTCGTCATGGTTTTTGTTTCAGAGAGCCAATATCAGGACTAAAACTCTTCTATAAAAATAATACTGATGGACGAATCAGTGTAAAAGCCGTGGGAGTTTTAGATGTGGACAAACTACAACTGCCAATCATTTTACAATGCGAAGTCCTCATCCTGGAGGCTAATTACTCTTCTATCCAAGAATACATTTATAATGGTAACAAAAATAGCCTTTATTAACATTTTATATTTCTTTTGATATATATGATAAAAATGTAATCCTCAAATAACTTTATATTTTTACGTGGTGACTTCACATTTTTATGATTGTCAGATTGATAAGCTATTGTTTGGTAGGATATTACTCCTCATATATCAAAGTGTGCAACAGGTACTTTTTGTGTGAATATGAGACAGATTCATAATGTAACAATTACACGTAAGTTTACTTTAAACATCGCTCATTACTTGTCGATAATAATAATTTTAGAATCTTCAGTTATGTGTTAAAATCATTAAGTTAAAATCAAATGTCATTAATTAAAATCTTTAAAAATATTATTCGATTGAAAAGGCCAGTTAGAAATTTATTTCGAATTCTAAGATAGTTATGCAATATAGAAATTGTCTTCAGAATGTGAGTCCGAGCGTGATTTACCGAACTCTGAAAAATAAAGCAGTGGTAGGTTTACCAGATCGTAAAAATGTCCGCAGGGTAAAACATGTTTCTCCAGTCAAAGCATAGTGTTCACACGACCGACGCTTGGCGCACCACTTTCATCGTAACACAAGTGTATTTACGCTGCGGGTTTTCCCTTACGTATTCTTGTATGCTAAACACATGCATCATATACACGTACAAGGTTCGATTGTTTTAAAACTAACACATTGCCAGTGAAGACCACCCTACCCAAAAGTTAATTACGTACTTCTTGCTTCTGATGTAAGAAAATTTATAGCGCTAGTAAACCATCATTTTTAAAGCAACATTTTTTATTACTTTAATTTTAATAGCTCTATAAGTCAACTAAACTTTTTCGTTCTCTTAACTTCTCTTTTTATTTCTTTGTGCTTTATTGGTAAACATCTACTTCCTCTTCCAACTATTAAAAGTTTGCCAGCTTCAATACAATTCAGAAGAGTTTAAGAATTATCAAGAGATGTCAAAGTATTTCAAAAGATTATAGGGATTGTGGGTATTTTAAAACAAGTCTGACATTTTTTTTTCATCGCATGTAATTCTTTCGAAATGGTAACATTTTTTAAAGATAGGATTCCTTGATATTCTACATACACATTGTATCCACTACAATATTTTACCCCAATGTATATTTTAACAAAGTGGTAACGGTCATCTGCTGTTTAATTCGGTGCTTAGCTTTTTTGTTCACATGCATCGTAACATGGAATGATCCCACAGGCCATTAACTACAATGACGAAATGGCAGCCCAAGGGAAATTAGGCTCCCACTGTTCTATCCCTTAGTTAGAAGAATGTTGAGATAACTCATAACGGCATTAATGAGAATTTTTCCTTTTCGCAAAAATGACGTCATTCATGTAATAGAAAAACGGAGAATATTTATTCGTGAATTATTACTGGAGAGTTTCGGTAATATTTCAGAAACAGTTTTATTCCTTGAAGTTAATGTTTTATGATAATCCAACTAATTTCTTATAAGATAAATAAGGTTTTTCAAAAATCATTAAATTCACTCTGTCGTTCTGATTTCAGGCGGTGATATTCCAAGGTCGTCAGTTCTATTAATCGTCATTGGTTACCTTGTCTCCAGGAGACAATAACGTAAATTTAGTACTCTAAACTAAATTAACTTTTGTTTTGAAATTTTTTATGAGTGAGTAACAAAATATAAATGAAAAGAGAGGCGAATTATTCGAGTGATAAATGCCTAACATCCTATGAAAATTTGTTGCATATCTTTAACAACATGTTAATAACATGCCAGTAGTTCCAGTGACATTTCAAGTGTTATCAATTTAAATGTTATAAACATTTTATAGTTTATTTACAATTTTGCTCTACTGTTTCACAGATTCGGAGAAATGAAATTTGATATCTGAGCATGTTACATGTTTATATAAGCGCAAAAATTTTAACTCATCTCATTTAGAATGTGAACTTGCTCGCTTTTTATTCTTACTGAGTTGTGATCAGACCTGTAAATTCGATTTAAGTGAAATTAAAACTCTAATCGAAATTATGTGCCTGGCTGTGATTAGTCAAAAGTGCCTAAGCTGTCTAAGTCTAAACTGTGTTAATTTGTTAATTTATTAATAACCCAATAATTTGACAATTATAGCATAACATGCTTCCAATTATAATTTCAAAAATAATAATCAGAAATGGACTTTAATTTAGATAACCTCGATCTTCTCAGAAATAAGTTAAACAAATTTTAGCTTGTATGTATTTATGGTCAGAATTTTTAACTGATCAAACTTGATTTGACTGTCAGACAATATCACCTCGAAAGCACTTTATTGTTACCACGTATGATTGAACATTTTTTTGTAAATACAGAAGGGCAATCTAATCTTTTCAATCTCTATAGGCTTTGAACGTTTTATCGAAAAAAATTAAATAAATGTAAACTACGTTGAACAAAGTAGCCAATTTTGCTGCAGATTTATCAATTTTCCTTTGAAAAGGCACATTTATGCTTCCGGATGACATGAAATGTTTTACGTTTGGTTCTCGCATTGGTGATGATTCAAGGGAAGAATTTGAATCGGTTCACCAAATCAAAACGCTTTCAATAAATTGCTTATGACGACTAATTATATAACAAACTGTTAAAAAAAAGAGATAAATAATTTATATGTAATATATAGAATATTAAATAAATATGAATATTACTTACAATTTAATTTTGCTATTAAAATCAAATTCAAACTTTATTTTATGTAAAGTAATATTTTATAAATGTAATTTTGTTATTTTTGTATAATTATTCGTTTCCTCTGCAGATAGAATAATATTTTTTTAAAAATTCCTTATAATATATTTTTTTTTTCATTAGTGCCGAGCAATGAATGTGTAATATAAATTTACTAAATTTCTGGATTCTCTTTGTACAGAACTATAATAATTGTCTATAGTAATCCAAAATATTGCCGATCGTCAAACATATGATGATGTTAATTACATTTGCATTTTGTAAATATAATACCCAAATATAAATTGACACAATACTTATAAATAAATGTTTGTGAGTGTATGAGTGAAACTGAATACATGTAGAAATGTGAGAAATGATAATTGAATTGTTTTGTTCTCGTATATATGATTATATGCAGGGTACAAATATTTACAGTAAATTTCATAACTAAATGTTTAAAGCTTTATAATGTCCGCGAAATTAATTACAATATCTGGCATACATAAATAAATATCAATAACTTCTTGGTCGTGACAAATATTGTATTATAAAAAAGCTAATGTGTAATTATTATACGTAAGAATGAGAGCAAACATTCAATTTTATGTACCGTTTAAATAAATAAATGAATATAATGACGAATTGAGTTGTATAACGCTCAACTGTATAGCGTCAATAAATTTATCCTGTTTATATTTGATTGCAGGTAATTATTTACATATCCCACATTCCTTTTCATTTATTTACAAAAATTATGTATACGAATTTTAAAATTTACTTTCTTAAAGAACTGCTGAGAAACTCCTCAAAATGGCAACCAATGAAGGAATCATGGTGATAAGAAATGTACATTCAGGCGCTTGTAATTCATCACAGCGTCTTAGGTGTTATGTAAAAAAAATATAATATAAAATTGTATTTATACATTTCTTTTTTGTATTTTAAATATAAACCTTGTGTCAAAATAAAGGTATTATTTTATTATTATTGAAATGTATTGAATTAATAAAAATGAGCTCATTATGGTTAACTGATCAGATTCAAAAAACATTATGAATATATATGGTACCATATAGATTATTTCCTTCAGTTGCAAAAGAGGGCAAAAGATAATGGACAAAGGGTCTATTCTCAAGTGACTAATACTTTATAGAAAATCATATTTACTATGCTCCCCGTGTTTCTCTTATAGTGGGTGAAATAAGACTTTTGATCTACAAAGATATTAATTTTTAAAAGAATTTTATTACTTTGAACAAGCATCTTTCTTTTGCAAACCTGGGACTTATAAGAGAAGAGCAGAGGGAAATAATAAATAGGAATACTGATCTTCCTTGTATTTTATTCCTAACATTTTCTCAGCATTTAAGGAAATAATTGGAATTTCTTTACCATAAAGGAAAATTAAATAATAATAAATAAATAGAATAATAATAATTATTATAGAAAATTACATATTAATGAATGTTTATGACGTTTCATTTCCAGAACGAAATTTAGAACAAACATTTGATGAAATTAATGAATATAATTGATATTCATTCATAACTTAACATTCTTCACACACGATATAAATTCTTTGATTAGCACAAGAGCATTTTAACTGACACTGGCAATTCATAATGTTGTGCAAATATGCGATAGGAATTTGTTCAGTTGCCCCAGATCAAAATCATAAATTATTTCCGCAATCATAAAGTGCCGGAGGGTTGGAAAGTCCCATACACAACTAATCTCGAAAGCCTCAAACTTCAGCTGCGCTTTTATATCAGTTAATTAAAAACTTTCAACTTTTCGAAGGTTCCTATTATTTCTTTTGAACAGAACAAAAGAAGTATTGAAATCATATTAATAAGTTGCAAAAAAGGGCGAAAGGATGCAAGACGGAAAGAAGGGACTAAACATACCGCTTGTTGGCAGTTGTGCTTCCGCTGATTTGTAGTTACATGGCACGCTTGTTGAGTAGAAACTGCCTACATGCGACGACTATAAAATATTCTCAAGCTGTGCTTTAAAGGGGATGCACAGATACTGACTATAAATGAGCCCTCAGAAATGTGAGATATAGAAGAGATGTGCGGAAGTAAGAAAGTCAAACAGTATACTTAATATTTCAATACAAACGGAGAGTGCAAATTGTTAACTTTCTGTTTTGTATTAACGCTTGGAATAAAAATACTAGTATAAAAACATTTTGTTCGAAAATCTTAAGCACAAGTTTCAATTACTTTTTTAAAATAATAGATTCTCGTACATTATTTACATTGATTGGTCTTAAACACTCAGAATTAGTCGCATCTTATCCCCAGTTGTTTCGCCTCAAGGTAAATTTACATACCAGGTAGACGGTTTGCAATTCTCCGTTGCAGTGGAATTACCAGTCAGATAAATTGGCTAAAAGATGCTAAGGGTGTTTACAATGAGGCCACTGAATAAACTTGCAAACAACAAACAACCGTCGCGGACCTCCTTAGAGAGAAATGTCGGAGAAGCGGAATGGTTAAATGTAATGTTCGGATAATCGTGCCGATTATCGGCGTGCTTAGTCGTAGGAAAACTGATAGTGCAGCAAGCGTGACAAGATTGGGAGGAATTAATGCCTCTGATGATACAGATCGGACGTTGAGGTTTATCTATGTATTTCCTCTACCTGAACCCAGCTCGACACACGATGCTCATTGAAGATTGCATGCATAGCTCGCATAAAGTTGTAGAATGGATGAATGCCGACCACAGGATATAAGTAAGATCTGCAGTACTTTAATTAATGAGTATTCCTCTACATGCCGCCTCTATTAAAAGCAGCCTTGTACGCATGTAAAGGTCGCATAACTACTCCTAATCTCTTAATTCACGCTATTTGATTTTCGAACCTTGGCAAGTTCCACTGACAACACTAAAGCACCATTCACCTCATGTGAGTGACGCACTACTTAAAGGTGCGCACAAATGTTTAAGGTATTAAGCTGGATCTTTAATGTCTTCATTAGTTGCTTTACGAATGAGGGGATCATTTTAAAGCATTGACGAACATTTCAATGTCTGCACATTACATTCTACATAAATAAATGGTTCATTGAAAAAACTGTTTCGTAGGGTTTGGTTGTCACACGACCAACAACATTTTAAGTATCAAGAAAAAAAATGATTTAGACTTCCTATTTCAAAAATGAATTCAATTATAAACAGCAAATAAATATCAACTCTAACTTAGCAACATATGGAAATGTTTCTAGGGCGCTGTAGCGCGCGGAAATAATGCTAGCAATTATTAAAACTTCAACAATATTAATTGAGCTCCTTCCTAACTTGAAATTGTAGCCATTGTTTTACTGCGAGAAGAAGATATGTGAGCAACTGAGCTAGTTAGAGGACAATGCTCGTACCTAATAAAGACCTGGGGTAACATCGACCTAAACGATAACAGACGCGGAACAGTGAAGCGAAAAGCAGTCGAAGTCCAATAAGACTTTAGCCTGCGATAAATAACCACCTCGAGTTTGTAACTTTGTCCTCCACCCTCGTCTTTTTCTTCAGAGCCACCTTTGGCCTGCTCAACTCTACGCTGCACTATTTCTTCCCCTCATCGTTCTTTTTCATTGAAGTTAAAGCGGCGCCAGCCGAGGCAGCGGTCCGCTGCGATGACAAATACAGCTCTATATTAAATGCGCTCATCTAAAATAACACTTTTGTTTCCCTTGTTTTATAATACCCGTCTGAGTATCGCCGTTGTTTATCATCGAGAACTTGGTAACAGCTGGTTTCACTAAGGAATTTCATAATCCCTCCGGAAGTAAACTCAAAGCATATTTCCGCCAGGTTCTTCTGTAAAGTCCACAGAACTCCTCCCAGGACTTCTTCTTGGCTTGTGGCTAATTCTAGAATCTTAAGACTATACAACGACTAAGTTAAGGATCAGATTTCCTGGATGAAAAAGGGATAACCAAAAGCTTTACGTGAGATTCAACAGATGCACAGTATTGTGTTTCTTGAGACAAGAACAGTTATAGACAATTAAATCTTTGTAAACAATAACAAACTTTAAATTCTTTATAATCCTTCGAAATCTTTGGTGAAACTTAATATTAAAATAATATTAATATTAATATTAATATTAAAACTAATCTATTAAGTAAATTATAAAACTGTAGAATATGGAAAAAATAACATATTTAGCATAAATTTCAAACTGAAATCACCAGCGTATAATCTATGACGAAAATTAAATTCTTTATTCTTCACGAAAAACGATTTTCTTAAAACACATTATTTTCCTACAAAATAATAAAGTATGACGATTTTTAGGAGTCTAAGCAATTTCAAATCAAAGGATTAAAAATTTTTTTAAGAGATTTCAAAAGTAATTTTAAAATGCTCGGACTGAAATATATTATGAAGCCAAAGTACTTTATAACATATAGATTTTGTCAGGGCCAGTACTCAAATTTCACTTCGGAATGACAGAATAAATAAAAATTTTCTCTGTATTCAGTCAAGAAGTGGGATTTTTCTTACACCTGTTGAGTAAATAAATACACAGGAATGAAAAAAGAAAGTAAAAAAGAGAAATTTAAAAATTGAGTTGTAACACGAAACTTTTTTTTTTAGTCGAGTATCTGCTCATTCCTCTTGACTCGTCGTTGGATATTAATTTTTATGAGGAAATGAAATTGCTGAGCGAAAAATCAAATTTCCGGTTGTAGAATAGAAAAGAGCAGAGCGACGTGTGCTGAAGTATAAATAGTTCGAACAGAGGGCAATTCGAGAAAAATCTAAGTTCGCATCGCGCACGTGTGAGACGATGAGGTTCTGATTTGTCGACTCTGATAGAGCAAACAAGCAGTGGGCGAAATGAGAGTCTTGATTCTTGGTGGTCGAGCAACTTTTTCGCGCCTCAGGCTACCTACTCTTCTGTCGATTAAAGTAAAAAAATGAAGCAAAATGAAATGAACACTGTATGAGCAAAATTCGATTCATTAAATCAAATTCGTGCAATTCTGTAAGCATGGGGTTAGCGTGGGAATATCGATCAGATGGTTTCAGTATAAACGGTTTAAAGTTTCCGACTCACATTATGTAGGTAATCCTGGAATTTATATTTTCACTGCTCCACTTAGCAACTTAGGAGCGAAGAGAAAATGAAATGTACTCCTGAGTCAACAACTTAATCTCACAGATGATTCAAACGCAATTTGACATACCAAGAAAAAATAAAAAAAGTGTTTGTCAGTTTTAAATTTATTTCTTAATTTGTAATATGTTCCTAAAAAGATTATCATTCATAGGATTTTGGGAAACCAATATTATATGAAAAATCAGAGATAAAATGTTGTTTCAACAACTTTATAGTCTTAGAGATTGCATTGCTGTCTCGTAGTCTTGTCGTCGAGTTAATTAGACCCTGTTCTGAATTTTGATGAAACTTGGTAATGAAATATACACCGTAGTGAATGCACATGAACCAGGAATTCTATTCCTTTGAGTAGTCGGGTGTAAATTGATGCTGTGAAAGGTCTTTAGTTCTACGTTTACGATTTGTATGAATACAAAATTCAGCATCTCTCTCTGAACCTTATAATTAACCAGATCTCTCTTACACTCACTTAAGAGTATACAAATGTTTTCTTATTTTGTTTTTGGTTCAAAATGCAAAGATCCAAAGACCGTAGTGAGCAAAAATTTTCAATATCGCCTTTCATTAGCTACTTCTTGGCGCGATTACTTTTTTTTTCGCCAGTTCCTTCACCCAACAGTGACGTAAAAATGTTGCTTCGTTATAGAGTTTCTTTTTCTTTCACTGAATTCGAGACTGAATTCAAATATATTGAAAGTGGCAATTATAAATATTCTAAAACATTACGCAATTTTAAAATCAATAATTTTGCAGAAATTATGGGCGAAAGTTGAGGAAGCGTTTTAATCGCAATGTCAAGAAAGATTAATTTTGCATCGCAGATCAAAAATAAATATAGAATCATACCATCAGCTTTGATAACATCCGGTGATTGACACCATTTCAGGATCTCACCAAAATAAATAGTAAAAATCAACATCCCGTAGTGACTTCATTTCTGGGTTACGCGAGGTAATTATTGTTTATCTGATAAATTCGTATATTTATCGTTAATCTCGTCTTTAAACTAACATTACATTCAACTACGAAATGACAATGAGAGAATGTAAAAAAATCTTTGATAAAATGGAACAGATCTGCGATTTCCTTTATTTTATTATAAAAACGTCACGTCCAAATAGGAAATTAAAGTCTAAGCACTTGGAAAATGTAATTTAACTTCATTTCCGTACAATTCTACAGTTGATAAAACTGCATTTATGAAGTAAATACACTAATTGAGGAATCCTTCTTTGATTGTGAAAATCACTGCACTATTCCTACAATAAAATATACTGAACAGTATATTGCAAAATTAAATATTCTTAAAATTGCACGTTACAATTGTAAAATCGTGCTCTTAAATATATACTGAGAGGCCATTATATTAATTATGGTTCTTACTTTCAAATTACTCCCAATTTGCTAGCAGTGGTGCTGCTTTGAGAAAGCTTTCAGTCAGCTTTCAGTTTCTACTAGTAATAAACAAGAAATTATATTATTTCACATTTTTCTTAAATAAATTCCCTTATCTTTTATTAAACCTGAAACGCAAAGATCTCATTTTCATTCATAGACCTGTAAGGTCCGTATTGCGAGGACATATACTATGTATACTTTGTTAGGCGAATTCGAGCGGACTGGAGATGTTAATAAAGTTAATCTCATCTTCTGGATCCATTAAACACCACCTCTTTCACTCCGCCACACCCTGCTCCCATCTTCTCTCTCTCTTTCGCCCCTTTCTACGCTCTTGATCTTCTTCACTTTCTATGGAGTGTTGTCTACTTCTCTCGTGCTTCCTTTTCACCCTCCCACAGTTTACAGCTACATACAAGGTGTCTTTAAGTCTTTAATGACTGCATCCCGATATAAAAATTACTTTAAGGAAATGTAACAACAATTATTCCAATCCTTCCAGTGCCATATGACCTCGTTTTTATCAAGAATTTGAGTCTTTTCAATTGAAAAATTACAAATGATGGCAACTCAACATCAAGAAAATAGCAATATCAACCCCTGAAAATGGAATATTTATAACAACAACTGATAGTATTTTTTTCTACATTCTCGGCTCACAATTATTCCCACAAAATTGTAATCCATATATATCTGAATAGGAAACTCGGAAATGTGTGATTTCAAATTTTAAAGATAATAAGTGGAATTACTCTTGATGCAAGCTTAGTTTTACTCGTATTCAATTTACATTGTACTGAAGAAATACAACGTAACAACTGCAGATGTGGCTTCAGTTTAACATTGCCATAAAGAGAGAGAGAGAGAGAGAGA
>JAUESI010000018.1:9188039-9231901 GCA_032275145.1 Synergus laeviventris | reverse complement strand
ATTACTGAACCATTCATGATAGAAGATTCAAAAAATAATTATATCCATTTTAGGAATCCTAAAGATAATCGAATAATTATTTAATTTAAAGTTACAACTATAAAATAAAAAGTACAAATATTCATCACAAATAGATTATTAAGAAAAGTTTAAAATTTTCAAACAATACTTATGTAAATGTAGCCAGTATATCCTATAGTAATATCCTATAAAGTCTCGCAAAAGTAGGTATGTAAAATAACTCAGAATTTTTTCAATTCTTGAAATAGGAAAATTTCAGGAATCTATATAATTTGCATCATAAGATTTTTTTTAAATCCCTATAACATCCTACAAAATCTAGTAAAATTCCATTAAATTCTGTAAAATCTCTTGATATTCTTTAAAATTATTTAAAAACGTATAAAATCTCATTAAATCATTTTAAATTACTGAAAATTTCACAAAATATAATTAAATCTCTTAAAATCCTACAAAATATCGTCAAATTTCTTTAAATTAATTAAAATCCCATGAAATCTCTCAAAAGTTCTTAAAATCCCAGAAATCTTACGAAATTCTTTTAAAGTTCGTCAAATCTTTTTAAATTCCTTACAATTATTTAAAATTCCATAAAATCTCATCAAATCTCCTAAAATACCTCAAAATCAAAGGATATTTCGTAAAGTACCTTTAAACTTTTTCAGATTCCATAAAACCGCAATAACTCGTCAAATCCCTTAATAGTCTTCAAAATCACAATAAGTTTGATAAAATCCCTTGAAATTCCATGCAATTCTTTGCTCTTTATAAAATTTCAATGCAAATATTTTGACAGCAATAGTTTTGACAACGAAAATAATCTGAAGATATAGTTTTAAAATTCGGCACATTCACACAAATCGTTCAAGTTGCAAAAGAAAAGAATCAACCAATCAGGATTTCGACAACAATGTCTTTGATATATTGGTAACATTACTTTATTAAGATTGGAAGATAAGTTAGAATGGTTAGCCCCTCCTTAATTTATGAAAATTGGAACATCTGCTATGAGTGGATAAATTGATTAAATTACAAATAATAAATATAAATTAAAAGCCATGTGTACTGTAGATGATTTTTTTTACCATCGCTAAGAATAAGAACTTGGGGGAATAAGGAAGTACACGCAGTCTTACATTATTCAAGAAATACATAGAATCGCGGTGGAGTTCTCCGCCGTTCTTCAAGATTTTCAAGGAGCGATCCTTCCAGAAGAATATCCCTTCGAAATTTCCATAACAGTGCGGTTCAGAACTGAGTAGAGAGCCTAATATTATATCCGGCGTACGTGCCTACGGCCACAAAGCAAAACCTCGATGAGATTATGGCTGCAAGGGGGTCGCTATGCAAATCGCGGTGTGCTACCAAATTCCCGGCGAATCTCAATTTCCTTGTTGGCCGGCTCTCTGCAGACCAACGCAATGCTTCTTTGATGCGAAAGATACAGTATCGGCGTGATTACAAACCCAGGTTAGGTTTCTGGTGTGTCAGCTAGCTGTTACTTGAAACGGTCTTGTCTTCTCACTTGTCATCTTCCTCCCATGTGACCAATTTCAAAGACTATGAAAGACAATTACAATTCGGCAGAGAGAAACTTTGCGCATACATATTTAAATAAATCGAAAAAAGTAAAGGAAGAGAGTTTATCATGAAAGAAAATTCGCAATTTAGAAATATTCAAAGAATGTTTCCAGCATAATTTGCAAGCTTAGCGTGGGGAGCTTAGCCAGCGTAATGGAGGAATTAAGGTATAAGCTGTTTATACTCCTCTGGCTTCTTCCACAAATTCAGATTGGAAGCTATAAGAACAACACAGCTTCTTCTGGCTCTCCGCTTTTATATCCACGGTGATAAGAAGTGAAGTCATTTAAGAACTTCATTATGGGGTTCTAGATAATGAACTTTCAAAGTTTCCACTTCACAAGAATTTTCAATTCAAACTATTAGTTTCTCTTGAGTGATGAACAACAATCAAATGAGAACTCATTAATTTTGTTCTTTAGAAATACTGATCTGACCCAGGATATGAATTGAAGAATTATTTTGAAAGGTTTCATTCTTTTGCAGATTTGAACAATTTTCTAAATATGTAAATGATAATTTGATGACGGGGTTATTGTAATATATCAAATCGATTAATGCTTATCGAGAACTGTTTCAATTTGATTACAGGTTGCAGTAATCGCATTGGTGGCAACTTCAATAGCTACCCCACCTCCTGACTATGTTAAACAACTTGCCAACGACGAGGTATGAATTTCAAACATGCACATTGATTACACCACAAATGATGGACACTCTCACTTCATAATTAGTTTTCGTTTTTAAAGTAAATGAACTATAAAAAAAAATTGTACAAAAAATTAGAATATATTCCTTATTTTAAAGCGAATGGAGATATTGAGTCTCAAATATTTCAAATATTTTGGCAGTATCAATAAAAAATGAATAACTCTTTTCTTTGAGGAACTTAAATTTATGAAAAAGCCTTTCTTCAATCTAGGATGTAGGAAGAGCGCTTGCAAGGCATTTCTTTATGAAAAGTAGATATAACTGAGAACTGTAGAGAAAAATGTGAACATGCATATCCCACCCGGGTAACGGTTGCAGCATGCAAATCCTTGATATCCCCGTTTTAATTAAATTTTCCATTTCAATTAACTGGAAACCTTACCGCAGTTCACCGAAATCTCTCTATAGCTAACTTCCAAAATATGCTACAAAGCTATTTTCTTGTCGACCTGTTGCAAAGTGTAGGTCTGGAATATGCACATATTTTATTCATGTGAGAAAGTTATCACTTTTTTTAATTAAGTCGAGGAATAATACATTTTAATGTATTCTGTAGCAGGTTTATTTCGTGAGGTTTTAAAAAATGTATTCAACTATTCGAGACTGAGAAACATTTGTATATTTTGATAATTTTTTCCCTTCCGTTTCTTATTTCATGCAATATTTGTACACCATGAAAAATCCTGAACCGCGACTGAGTATTTTTCGCCCCATTTTGTTAAGCTTCGATTTACCAGACCTGTCCCTTCCCTAAAAACGTGTCAGTTTATGCACGAGTACATCCACGAGCTTGTTAATATGTAAATTTTCCGTAAATATCATCAGCTATGCAAATTAGATGCTTCTTAACGCAAATTAGACGAGAGAGCAGAAGAAAATTCTACTTTATAAAAATATATTTAGTAGAAAAGTTTTTTTGCAATCTCTCACTATATTCACCATAATGAGTGCATATAGGTGAATGTCATTATTTTAATATATTATATGTTAATATCGAACCCCAGTAAGTTAAGGTTGTCCTGGATATAATTCCGGTATTAAAATACTGTCATGTTTCATAACTCTCACTGCGGGGTCGATATTATCTCCCGGCAGATTTAAATAATCATCAAGACGTCACCACCTCGTGAAAGCATCTTGGATTCTTGGATTTCTTTCTACGATCTATACAATCTGCGTCTACATCAGGTAGATAAAACAAACTGTGTTTGCACATCTGAGAACCGCTGCATGAGCCTTAGGACAGGTTCTTTCTTCTTCGACCTGTAGACGAGAAAAGCCGCGCCTATAAGAAAAGGGGCTTCAAGCCGAAGAGGAGTAATACAAACGAAGTCAAAGACATAAACTCTGAGCGAACAACTTGTGAGTAAGTGAAATGCGGACCTTTCTCTGCCGCGCAAGATTCAACATTCACCATTCGGTGTACTTACTAACGTTCTTCCGCGCGATACTTGATGTAGTTTTCGTCTTCGTCTTTGCTCGTCGATGTCTTTTCCCGTGGTGGATAGGATGCTCGAATGGTTCTAGAGCAAGTAGATCTGGGTTAAAGATTTCTATGCCCGAAGGTCGAGGGCGTTGGTGGATATACGATGTACCAGGTGACTTGTATCTCATTCATCTGGCTCAGCCACTCGTATCTTATCAACGTGTTAATTACGATACGCTTGATAAATCTCGTACGCTACGCCTTAATCAATTTGTTTTGTGAATTAACACCGAGACCCCACCATATATTCAATTCACCTGGTCTCTGATGCTTCACACTTTTTTCATACCCCTTTAAGGAAAAAGAAACTATGTTCCAGAGGAAGAGTTCATAAATGAAGACCTGGGAATGAGAAACCGTCCTATAATTCATTTTGTAGACCCATAAAAAGGCTGCATAAGAATGAGGCGGTTAATGTTTCTTTAAGGTGGACCAGACCAAACAAATTCAGTTCCTGGCCATATTACAAATCTAGGCGTTTCGAAGTTTCACAGATTTAAAATGTATTCTCGATTTTGAGAATATTTTGAGCTGTGAAGTCTGAATCTACAAGAAGACATTCCCAAGAAGTTTGTTAAATGGCCTAGAAGTTCTACTTTAGCACTTTCACTACAGCACATTAGATATCTCATCCTTCAAATCGATAAAGTCCTAATTCACACAAGTGAAAATGCTGTGACAGAAAGAAGCCGTAAAAAAAGCCATCAAACACTTTATGATCTATAATACTTGGCATTTTCACATCGCAAAATTGATCAGGGAGAGTGCAGGAATGTTACCAGGATTTGAGATAGACTCTAAAATCATCATAAGATATCCAATTGCTGTAATATATTTAGACTCTATGATCCAGATCCACATTAGCATATGCAAGATAAATGAAGATAACTTTTACAGCATTACGTGCCATGGGCGACGCTACCATACATTGGAATCTGTAAAAACCCTAGTCCAGATTTTCCGGTTTATGGAATTCCTTAGTCCGAAATTATATATATCTACTTGATTACACCATACTTGATTTTAAAGAATTTCAAGGAATTTTTAAAAGACATTTGCAAGCACTTGAAAAATATTCAAAAATATTCATATAAGTTTGTGTGAAGCTTCATATGCTTAAATAAATGAGTATAAATAAAAAAATCTAAAAGAAATAAACATTTTTGTAGGATGGGGGTGCTGTCAAAATAATCTAGTCTGGAATTCATTTAGCGCCGCCCATGTCACCTGCTGAAGATAGTAGTCTCCTTACATCACATCATTTTTCCCTTTTCTCGTTTGATCGCATCTTTTTCACTTTTTTCTTTTCTCGAGCTGTAAGTTCGAGAATGCCTCTTCCCAGCTCTTCCTCTGATAGCTCGGAGACGATACATATCGGCAAAGCCATAACTGCACCTTTCTCTCATCTCGCCAGACACGCCTTTATTTTTCGTTGTTCATTCTTTCATGCTTTTATTGCTTCGAGTTCGATCGAAACAGAGTAAATAGAGTAACGGAAACGAGAGTATAAATGTCAGAAAATTACAAATCGGTCCCAACTCGCTACATTAACCAGTAATCATACCCTTAACAAGTCAAACCTCGGAAATAGCTCTATAAACTGAATGATACTGATAATTGTTAATTTAGAAGTGATACGAAGACCAGCAATTTTCTCGATTGGAAGACCTTTCTAATTTAATTCCGTTAAAACCTTTCTCCGAACAGTCAATCATAATAATTTAATTCCAAACTCTATAACAATTTAACCTGCACTACCGAGCTCAGAATTTTCTTCATTTAAATTATTAAGTTGTTAATAATTTTATATCCGCATCTTTTATGACAGCTAAAGAATTCTATTCTAAAATTAAATTGTACAGCGTTTATATCTATACTGCAGATTGTAAAGGAATACTTCGAGCTATTTCCAGTTGATCAAATTGAAAGCTTTGAACCCTGTGCAGCACAAAATAGCTCATTATTGATTCAATTCGATTCGACTAGAAAAGAGAACCATTTTTCATCTACAATCATCGATCGATCAACAAACTTGTTTGTTAAACGGTACACGTACAGCGTCATTTACGTCCTGAACTTTTTTTTATCTATCGCAAGTTCTAAAAAGTTTTATTATCAAGACGTTTATTACCGTAGGGGGGTGGGGGGGGGTAGAGTCTCACACCAAGTTTTCCGACCGGTGCTATAATTTATTACCACACCGACGGAGGATTAATAGTGCACTTATAAGATATTATTAACGGCGGCTTACTGTCTTTTTACTCTGTGGAACATTAATAGCATTCCCCTCAGAGACTTTAAATGATAGAACACAATGGGATTCTATAGATTTATCTACCGGTAAGCATTATATTCTAGTAACCGAACGGATTTTGATAAAACTGCAATTGTTTGAATAAAAAATGTCATGCACATCGTTAAAAATGTAACATTGAGACGAACATTATATTTTTCATTCCGTTCTCTCTCTACCAATTTATAGTCGCCAAAATAAAGGGAAAATTCGCAATTTCACCCAATGAATTTTAATTTTTTGATTACACAGGCAAATGTTTTTATTATTATGATCATACGTGAAGATTTAAAACTGAGAATTATGATTATAATTTTCTGTATTAGTGCAAATTCTAGAAAGTATACCAACAATAAAGAAATATTAATATTGAGTAATTGTTGGTTGTTATCATGAACGAAGAACTGCTAGTTCCATTAAAATTTCAGGCATTAGGTTTTCAAGCATCCTTTTTTGAATTAAAAAAGCGAGAAAAAAATTCCTGCTTCAGATTGCACTAAATAAGCTGTGTGTAAATTTATGTTGTCAGAAAAAGAGATAAAAAACATTTATAAAATCAATCCAGTTATTGGTTATTATTTTTTACGCGATTAAAGGAAAAACAGTATAAACGATCGGTTTCCGGTAACCTACTATCACGGATATTATATCTTTTTCAATTTGGATTTATTGCTTTTATTAGAGGGTCTAATGGGATTTTAAGGAAATCCGGCACAGTCTAGGAATCCTTAATTTTATTTTTATTGCAGAAAGTAGTTTCTGGTTTGAAAAAATGTTTTAAAATATTAAAATATTTTTATTTGACACTTGCAACTTTTATTACATCTCTTGAAATATTTTTTGAAAATCCCGTTAAATTCCTAATAATCCCTTAAAATCACTTGAATTCTTAGAAATCCTGTGAAATTTCTTGAAAATGCTTAAAATAAACTTTTCACAAAACTGGGTCACAAAACAAGTTTATTCTTAAGAATTTCTTTTTAAAATAGTTTTCTAAGATTACTAAAAGTGTTTTTTTGTTTTCAATAGAATTCACCAAAATACCAATACAATTACGAGGTTGGAGGCGATACGGGTGAGAGTCATGGAAAAATCGAAACAAGATCTGGGGAGTTGGCTAGTGGTCGGTATTACGTGAACTCTGAGCAATCTTCCGCAGATGTCAAATATTTTGCTGACGAGTGGGGTTACCATCCGCTTGTAAAGTACAGGTCTTCAAACGATCACAGCACTACTGGAGCGCGTTTTGCTATTGGAGGAGAAGCAGTTAAAAGCCTTCACAATGACGAGAATGGCGTAAGTATCCTGCCGTTTTTTTTGTATTTTTCTAACTGTATAATAAAAGAACAAATACATGGACAATTTATGTGTGCTGAAAATAAATCAGTAGTGAATTGTTAATTTGACGTTCAACGATTGAAGAAAATGGGATTTCAGAATGAAAATGATTTCGAGTTAGATAAGAACATCCTAGGTTTAATTTCCAGGGGTAGCTTCTTTATTATTATTGATAATAATTAACTATTATTTTTAGGGTCAACAAGCAGAAACCTCGCAGGAAGAACAGCAAGGTTATTCAGTTCAAATCATTCAACCGTACACATTACACAAAGAAGAGAACGAAACTTTGAACAGCGGAGAGGACAATCAGTCAATACTCGGGGACAACGGGGATGTCAAACCTAGCAGTTTTCTTGAGTCAAACATCTCAGAGGAGTCTCGTAACATAAATTACGTAAATCTTCCACAACGGCAGACTTTCGAAGTAATCTCGTTGAATGGCATTCCCTCGGGAGACGAATCTTCAGCCAGCTATTCCACAACATTACCAGTGATTGCCCAGAGTGCCGTCACGACGGTCGAGCCGTCGCCCACCGAAGTCTCGTATGTCAGCGATGTTGGGGACAAGAGAAACGATTTATTATCTGCGATCGGCGAAGACCAGCTGTACGTCGAAAACGCCGGAAGTTTTGGACAACGACTTAGCGTTTCTTCCAGTGACTCTCTTCAGGGAGATGCACCTTACTCTAGTACAACAACTGCTGCCATTCAATTTGAAAGAGTTTCCGTCCCGAGAGAAAATGAAAGCGTTGGTAACTTTCCCCGAAATCGATATTCACTCAAGCCTTACTCGGCCACAATAAAAAAGAATCGGAAAATTCAAGGAGTGCGTTTATATAATGTAGGATCCTCAGGTCACGTGGATGTAACGGAGGAACCTGGTCATGGACTTAATAAATTTTCATCGACTACTTTAAGCCCGACAGCGTCGTCGACGATCGATGAGTACTCGAGCACCACCTCCTTACAGGATTTCAGCAACGCCAGTGAGACTAGTCAAAAAACAATTTCTTCCTCCATCGAGAACTCGAGTCTGGAGGAATCAAAGATCGGATTATTGAACCCACAGCAGATAAATTATGCATTAGTCTCCGGAAAAACGGATCAGTCAAGAAGTTTGGGATTATCCGCTCCAGGTAATGAAAATCCCACATTCGAATTCATTGCGAACGTGGAAAATAACCAGGTGACATTAATTCCTAAAACAACCGACGGATTTTCCAGGCCAATCGTAGTGGCGGAAGTATCGCGCCATAAACCATTCGAGTACAGTACAACCTTCGAATGTGAGGATAACATCGTGTCCAGTACGCCAACTACAATATACTCGTCAACTTTACGACCTATAGCCTCCCCCGACACAATTGCGACATCAAAGGCAAAAAATATAGATTATGACACAATATCTTCTGTAGTATTGAACCCCATTCAAGCCGGAGTATCCCTTGTTAACGCGGGAGAAGTGCATCTGATTAGTGGAAATTCAGATTTAAATATAACTCCAGTTGAAGAAAAGCTGGATGAAAATGTCAATTTTGCAGTAAGTGAAGAAAAGGCCCAGTCTCAGCTTGTCTATGATAAGGTGAATTCCGCTTTTGGAGAAGAAGCTGATCGACTTGCAGAAGAAACACCCTCGTCCAATCAGGATATTGAGATTCAGAAGTCGGTCGAGATATATCATAATGCACCCGTGCAAGAAATACATTACCCTCCTCAAATGGTCTCTCAGGTAATTCACATCGATCAGCTGCGAGGAGGGCAGCGATACATTGCGGAAAATGTACAGAATGCGAAACAGCTTCAACGCTCCGAGAGCCTTGCGACGAATACTGCTTACGAAATCAATCATGATGCAAGTAACATTTATCAGAATATCCCGGAAGACAAGGTACAATCTCATCATGTTTATATGAATAATCAAGAATACAATACAGATGATGAAAATGGCGCTAAGACGAACAGCATCCTTCAGTCGGGAGCTCAAAGGTATTACAACATTTATCCCCCAATGCAAGAAAACAGGGATTTAAAGTCATTGTTAGAGCCAAACAATGGACGACGATATTTTGACAGTGCGGCAGTGAACACGATCCGCGTTGGGGTGGAATCACAACAAGTCTACGAGCCCTCTGCCAGCTTTCAGTCTTATCAATCACACGATAATGGAGCCTCTTACTCGACCGATATTAATCATGAGCAGCAACAGATTGCGTTTGGGGTGCCGCATACGGACTCACAGAATATAGTACACATACAGTCTGATTCAAAAACCTTGGTCGAAGTCCAGCCCAGTTATAAAGTCGAAATCGCGAAATCGCCTCCCATTCAGCAGGCCCTCGAGCTCGAGATACAAGTGCCAGTTGAGCAGGAAAATACTCAAAACCAAGAAGGTCCTGATGTCAAAACTCCTGACATCCAACCCAATCGCGTTGAGAAAATAATCGAAAAAACAGTTCGGATTCCACAGCCCTATCCTGTTGAGATCGAGAAGATAATTGAAAAGAAGGTGCCTGTACCGGTGGAAAAGATTATCGAGAGGAAGATTCCTGTTCCTCATCTCTATCCAGTTCACATTCATATTCCCATTGACCGAATTATCGAGAAGCGAATTCCTGTGCCCCAACCCTTCCCCTTTCCAGTGGAGAAGATTGTTGAAAAGAAAATACCGATACCAATACAGCAGATCATTCCTCAGCCCTTCCCCGTTCCTGTTAAGGTCCCGCAGCCATATGCCATTGAGAAGGTTGTCGAGAAACCAGTGCACATTCCAGTACCAGTGGAAAAAATCGTGGAGAAGAAAGTCCATGTTCCCCAGCCCTATCCCATTGAGATTGAGAAGATTGTTGAGCGGAAGATACCAATTCCCGTGGAGGTAACAAAATATGTGGAGAAACCTGCACCCGTTCATGTGCCTTACGGTGTTCAGTACGGCGTTAGTTACCAACAAATAATGAAACCCCAAAATCACAACTTGTATTCGACCCATGCAGCAACTTCAGTGCCTCTCTATGGCTTATCTGTGATCAAGAATCAGCACGTTTACAATTTAACTCAGCATCTCCAGGGCTATGTTTATCCCAAACCGTTCATTGGTTTCGTAGAGGGGAAAAATAATGGGAATCCTTATGGTGGGAAGCAGGGTTTGAATCCTGGAAAGAAACAGTTTTTCTCACATTTGACTTTCGCCTCGCAACCGGCGATGATGCAGTCCTACACGGGATATTATCCAGGGCATCACCGAAGACACACTATGCATCGTATGACGACGAAAGAGAAAGCAGAAAATGATGGATATGTTGGCCCAGTACCACTGCAACACACGTCTACTCTTAAACATCACAACCAAGGTCAACAGCATGGATTCCAGTCCAAGTCGTCATTTCATTCTACAAGTGCCACAAGATCACCTGCGCCTGTTACTACATTGAGGAAAGTTAGGCAGCAGGATCCGTACCACCAAGTTGGGAAGGGTAGCTTCCGACAGTCCAAAATGGAATATGGGTTTAAACCACCCATGATACCCTCTGTTCAGTACGACGAGGAAACTGCTTCCAAGGTCGAGAGTTGATTCTGAATTATGGTCTCCTTGGTGAACCCCTTGGGATCATGAAGTGGATCATGTTATGCGAGGATCGATTTCACCCTGTGACACGTCCTATGTGATTTACGCGAATATGGTGTCTGTGGTACAAGAGTGGCTTTATTACGCACGTAAATGCTTAAGTGAAATTCTAGCAAATGTTGTTTGTTTACTCTATAAATATGAATTAGTCAAAAACTACTTATGGAATAACGAAAATTCGTCCACCAATTGAACCAGTAAGAATTTCTACCACACTACGAGATCTCCTATTTTAATCTATTATTAGAAATATCTCTTAAAGACTCCATCAACAAAAAAATTGTTCAGAAAAATACTATACAGGACATAGGAGTCATTAAGCGCTACGATTAATTTCAAACTTGAGGTCAATTTTCAAGGTGATTTGAAGGTTAAGACAACTTTTTTAAGTGGCAACCCCTTTTTTCAACTACAGATTTTTCGTGTACTACGAATCCGATGACAAAAGTAGAGTTTCTCTAGGAAAAAAAAAATTGACCTTTAATGACTTAAGTTCAACATGGACAAGGAGTTCACATTCTTACATTTTATCGACTTGTTAAAAGCACGTTTGCTATTTTAAAAAACTACGATAATTCCACAAAAGGGCATCTAACCGTTTTTAGAAATTTGACCTCAATTTTTCACATTTCAAATGTCACCGAAGTAAATTTTTCATAGAGTATTTTTCATGTGAAGTTTTTAAATCTTTTTAAATCCGCAGTCAAAAATAGGGGTTGCCATTTAAAAAAATTGTCTTGACCGTTAAATCACCTTGAAAACTGACCTCAAGGTCAAAATTAATAGTACAGTTCAATGACCCCTTCTGTTCTGTATAATTTATGTCTGAACAATTTTTTGTAGATGGAGTATTTTAAGAGATATTTCCAAAAGTAGATTAAAATGGGACACCCTGTATATCCTCATATGTATAAAACTGAAAGTCTATGTGTGTGTATTCCGAAAAAGGTGTCACACTCTTGTTACTTGCTAGACTTTCACCAAAAATATTTAATAACTAATTACTGCGACGTTCTACAAGTACATGAACAATAAGATAAATATTAAGATTTAACTCTTGTTGATCATTTTACTGTTAAATTTACTGTTTTCGAATTTTTTGTGATACTCCTTGAACGAAAATTAAGTTTTTGCGCATTTGTTTACACGCGGGACTTAGTTTAAAGGACAGTTTATGAAAATGAGAATTCCATTAAAATTAAAATCAATAAAATTACATAACTGCTTTCGATTTTTTTAAAAGTTTAAATCAGTTTATTGAGAAAAATGATTTAATAATGAATTCATTAAAACTTTAGAGAATTAATGGAGGCCATGTATCAGAAACTAACTCACTAACTAAAATGGATTTTGCATAGAGGATAATTCTCATTCCTTGTTATTTTCTTTAAGTTTATCTCGTAACTAAAATTGGCGAAAATTCCACACTTGAAAAAGTTTATTAATTGGTTATAATTAATTAGAACTCTTGAACAAGGAAACAAGTAGTGCTTATAGAATTTTGTTTCGAAATATTTAATTGAAATAAACGCTGGTGCATTGTTGCCCAATATTGCTATAAGTTCTGTTATATGTAAAATTTACACTCAAATAATATGGCAGAAATTGCCTGAAATATGAATGTTTTATTTGAAATTTTTTTGTTTATAAATGTTGTATTATAGTACCATACTATTAATTAAAAACTCATTATAAAGTTTATAAAACTCAATGAAAAAGCACAAATACAGAAACTGGAAATAAATATATTTGAGTAGACTAAAGCAATTCTCGTTAAAATTACATTATCGAACTTTTGTTTGAATGATCATTTATTACTGTACTTAAAAAACACCATCCATTAGACTTGATGAGGTAATTTATTCTCTTCGATTAAATCCTATAAAGGTGAAGTCGACTTCAGTTGCTGTATGTAAATAATTTAGATTATAAGTTTATTTTTAGATATCAATTTTTTTTGTGAAAATATGTATAATAATTTTTATAATATTGAACTCGAACATGTTAGAAATAGTGTGGCGTTTGTTAACTTATTATAAAAAAACTTGTTTATTCAAAAATAAATTTACAAATGTTAAAGTGTGTGTTATTTAAAATGGATGTAGATAAAGAAATAAAGATTATCAATATTAAATAAGTACACTCTCTTTACATGTGTATAGTTAATTATATGGTAAGCCTCCCGTGATATTCAATTTTAAATAAATAATTTATTATTATTCTAGAGTTGAATATTTGCAGTGCAATCAAACTTCCTTATTGAAAGAGCCAAAGTTCCGCAAAACTACATTACTGAAAATTATTTCTTATCGCTATTAACAGAAATACAAAGCCGCTTCCGTATTGATTTTATAACTTTTTCAATAAGCACATGCTGATTTTATTCACCTTTTTCATTCGAAAATTTCACTTTGAAATATTTTTTAAAAATCTACCAAATTGATAGTTCTAGATAATCGGTTTCAGGAAATAAACATTCATGAATAACATGCGGATAAAAATATCTAATTTTTGTTGGAAACAAAGGAGAATCTTATTTGTACCGAAGATATCGAATTTAAAGTTCAAAACCTCATGCAATTGATGACGTGACCTGGTGGTGGAAAATAAACTGCTCTAGCGTGTCCTCATTTACAGAAATATCCTACAAAAGTCCAGATAAGAAATTGTCTGCGAAAACCAATGTGTGGTATTCCAGTGTAGATATATAGATATAGTATATCTCGAAGCTTATAGGAAGTTTATTCTTGTGTCGTATATCGAGATTTGCTAGTGTTCCAACGTTATTTCTTCTACGACATATGGAGGAAACTCAGCTAATACAGCCGTCAAATAGCCTTTACACCCTCCTCCGAGTCGTTCCTATATTCCCCAAAGCTTTAATCGAATTGGCAACTCACACTAGGGTGTCTCCATTCTCTGATTCTCTAGTTTTATTTGTTTACAATTATAGGAAATCCAATAGCATTGAAAAAAAATTGAACGCAAGTTTCACACACTTATTCTGACGAATTTTGTTTTTTTTTCGGTTATTTTGTTTATAATGTCCAAAAATAGAAACCAATATATTGTTTTCTCGATTAAAATTTAAAAAACCAGTTAAAACTGAAAACCATCCGCAAAAAACAATTTTGTAACTAAAATAACTCTTCCACGAAAAGTATAATAGTGGAACATTTTCAACCCGGTTCTGATCAAAGGTTCAAATCAAAGGTCTGTACTTTTTCGAGAATTTTTGTATTGTTAAGTGTATATGAAACGTGAATTTAACACGAAATAAATTCAAAACTACTGAAAGGATTAAATATTAATAAAGTTCTTTCGCAAATATTTGAACGAGGCCAATTTCCTCAACATTTGCAGTATCAGCAACCGATTTCAATTTTCGCTTGGGACCGAAAAAAATGAGCAAAAGTGTTCCCGTAAAATTTGTCTCAAACCGTCGCTATCACCTGGTCCGATTCTCACTTGTTATTTTTATTTCATCGACTATCAGACCAAGTGCTATATGAAAATTTCAATTTCCGAATCCGCACTGTAGAACGTCTGGGCAGCAGCCAATTCAAAAAACACTCGGTGCCAGTTTATATAAACGTCTGATACGTAGTAGAATATAGGGGTAAATATCTGGAAATATTTCTGCTGAGAAAAAGGGAAATAATATTCATCGAATGATCTCTCGTACCCATGGGGAGAAATTTCTGTTATCAATTGGTAAATTCAATTTCAAATCCAATTTTCAATGCTGACTAGTCGGAGGTTCCATCCTAAGTATAGATTTTATATATACACTAGCAGAAATTTACTCGTCGTTGACGGGAATTTAAAGAGATTTCAAGAATTTTTATGCGATTTTTAGGAATTTTAATGAATTCTAATGAGTTTCAAAATATCTTAATTAGGCTGATGTATCAGACGTCTAATCTGTTTCAGTCAGTTTTTGTGACAAACCCTAATTGAAAGGTATTATCAAAGGGTGTTAGAAACTAATTACATTTTTTTAAATACCTTTTAAACATTCTCAAAATTGACAATTTAGGGGTTACGTGCAATAACCGGTTATAGAATTCTAGCGTTATGTTTCGATGGCCCCTGAGAGATCGTAAAAGATGTTTCAAATTTCAATTTAACAAACTCGTATTTACATAGCAAATTTTATTCCGCATCTTTTTTCCTCATAAAAAAATGGTAACTCTAAAGTAGTAGCGAAGAAAAAACAAAACAAAAAAACTAAAAAATAGGTTTATTGTCAAAGTTTTTTGCAAGAAAATATAGTTAAAATTAAAATTTTTAAATAATCCTAGATCAGCCGGTTTAAATAATGGTGCAGAATATGTGGTTAAAATTTCACAAAAATCAGTTTATTAGTTTTTAAGATATTTTATCAGTTAAAAAAAGAAAAAAGATTAGTTTTCGTCAAATTAGACGTCTTATACTTCAACCCAATAACATTTTAAAGGATTTCTTGGTATTTTTTAAAAACCACAAAAAGTGTCGCATAATAAAAAAGAAAATAAAAAAAAAATTAAGTTGGTATCGGTTTATCAAGAACGAAGTTTTTAGACTTGCGCAGAATAGGTGGATATGCAAAATTTAGCTATAGGACTTCCATTTTCCAGGAATTAAAGACTTTAGAAATGTTCTCATTGTTTGTCTCATCCAATTAAAGCACTGCATGTGTACAATCTGGAATCACTTCACTGAGAAATTTAATAGAGACACGGGTAAAGGAGCACTATGGTTTCATATGCTGACTCACCGCCATTGCTGTGTAATTAATTCAGTGCCGAGATAACCGAATTATCTCGAGTTTTACTAAATTTCTGGAGCCCAAGTTAACCGAGTGATGATACTTCGAAAAGCAGCGACTCTAAATGTTTGCCATGCCTTTCAATTGGGAGTTTCACAAACAGATTGCTCGCCTCAAAGCTTCCGTCGCGCGTTATCTAATATTATTACAGCTTGCTTACGTTGCGTTTAAGTTTAACGTATATAAAGGGATTAAAATCGAAATCCCTTTTAAAAGCCTATGTCTACTGAAAATGCTTTCGGAACAGTGGTTTCAATTTGATTCATACCAAATCCCAATATCACGCTCTCAATTTTCGCAGTGAGGTGTATACACGCTGAATCTAAACAGAGGAGAAGTTGCATTAAATAGTATATCATATAATTTCTTGAACCCGCGTGGAAATTTTTAGCTGGTCCCTGAAAGGTCCTACGTAGATTGCCCCTTTACTATGTTGGCACCACGAAGATCCTACTGAAGTTGCCCCTTCTGCTGCCCAGATATGGCATTTTTTAAAATTTTTTGTGAGAGTTGAATTTAGATTAACAATTATAAATGGTATACGTTTTTCTCGCAAAAAAAATTCGTTCAAACTTAGAACTTTTTGTGGCAAATAATAAAGGATCAAAGTAGATAGACTCCTGCAATTTTGTTCGGGCCTATAGAGTACAAACTTTTAAAAATGTCGAAGCTGGTCAATTTCCACACGAGAAATTCCTAATTGCATGGTAACGCCAACTATATATGACTATACGATAAAAATTTTGAAGGGGTTAAAACCATCCCCAAAGTTTACCTCCAAAAACAGTTTTTTCATGCTATCTCTGTTTCTATGCAAACATTTTTTTTCAAACCAATTAGAGATTACTTGTTATTAAAAGGCGATATTAAATAATTAAATACGCAGTATTTGGATCTCCGAGAGTTGCATCCTTTATTAATTATAAGGTTTGAAAGTGGTATTTATAAAACTTTTTTCTCTACGAAAATAATATTAAAAATAATATTAAAAATGAATATTATTAATATTAATAAGATTCACAATTAAGGCATTATGGATTATAAGAAAAAAAAATGTTTGTATATAAACAGAGATAGCGTGAAAAAACTGTTTTCGGGGGTGTACTTTGGGGCTGGTTTTAACTTCATCAAAGTGTTTATCGGCAGATAAAAAAAATACGTACCTATATCTTTTTTTTATCTTCTACAAAATAATGAAATTTCATTGAAATTGGTTACTGACACTTACAATTAGATCGTTGCTACATACGAACACATTGTGAAGAGGTAGTTTAAACCATAAGCTGCTATAACCGCTATATTTGTGTTTATACCAAAATGTAAACATTATTTTGAGTTAACAAACAAGTTAACTTGAGAATATTATTTTTTTTAGAATAGTTGAAAATAAAACACTTTTACCCTTATAAAAAATAAAGGATGTAACCCTCGGATATCCAAATGCTGTATTTAATATCGCCTTTCAATAACAAGCAATCTCCAATCGGCAGATAAAAAAAAATACGTATGCTTATTTTTTGGTCTTTTAGAGCATAGCAAAGTTTTATTGAAATCGGCTCCTGACACTTCGGAATGTTTCCGTGTTAGTCCTGTTTTACGGGTAATGCAGCTGAAGAGATTAAATAGGAGGGAAATTTCCAACCCTTCTCTCAGCTTTTCTGAAACTAGGTCGGTTTTTCTTCATCACCTGAACTCGGTTTTTCTGGCTTTAATGTAATATCGACTAACTCTTTGCAGCGCATTAATCGCTTTATGAAAGCTGCATTTCATAAGTAAGTTTAAGTGCCAGAGCGGCGGTTTCATTCAAAACAAACGACTCGAAGCGCTTGGATGAGAGAAAAGGAAGGAACTTCTACATTAAGAGAGCAATCCGTATCTACGGGTGCTAGGGTTTATGTAAGAAGACAGGGACAGAGTGCACGAGGGTGAAAGGTCGAGTAAGATGAGAGGATTGGATGAAGTATTATGAGAAGAGGAGCTGCACAGGGTGGCCTAAGAAAGAGATAGAAGGCAAGGCATTTCCAAGATAGGAAAATATGAAAAGAAAGAGAGAGAGAGAGAGAGAGAAGGGAGCATGTTACTGCATTATTCAAACCAACGGTTTTCTTATGAATTTATAAAGACGGAAAAAAGGAATTTCCTTTCTTGATATTAGTAAGCCCCGGTTAGGTCTCGGGTTAGGTAATAGCAGACATCAGACATTCCTTAGTGATGCGGAAACTCAATATTAGGATCATACAACAGATCGATCAGGTTGATTTATGCATCAAAGTAAAAATGCTGCACAGATTGCTGTAAAATTTCTATAATATCTAAGAAAAGGAAATGTATTTCTAAGGTCGTGAATTTTGATGTAGCAAAAAGCATGCAAAACTAGAGCAGTATCGAAATGGAAAGTAATGCTGCGTAAGGAAACTGCTATGCAAATTGCCTTCTACGAAACCCTCATGGTAAACAACAATGCACTTTACAAAACTGAAAGGAACTAAGTTCTTTCTTTCAGTATTTGTGTACTCCGTTCAGAAAATGTCTGGATAGCTGCGAAATAACCGGTTTTCATAGTACTCTGTTTTATGTGTAAGCACGCTCAACGAGAACTGAAAGAAAGTCTAAATAAAACAGAACATTAACGATTTTGAAAATACCCACGCGCGCGTAAAAGGAGATGTTAAAAATAAGCCATAAACATTTTCTCAAATAACTGATACATTTATAACTTTTATACTTTCGCTAAAAGTATGTAAATACGTTGTTTTTAATTACCTTTTAATTAATGTCATATCCTGCATAATCTTTAAAAATCATCCGACTTTCATGAATCTATAGTGTCATATTTTCGTATAATTACAAATTCAGTTACAAATACAGGATGTAAGTTTATGAGTTAATGAAACTATTTTCAAAGAGCATAGAGAAGTAGTATAATTGCAAAGTTATACGACGTGAACTTACCCCCGTTTAATACTCATGCATTTAATTTAACAAAGCGACAATGTCATAGATGACTTACGTTAATCGGTGAAAACTCGTAACTAAGATTAACCGTTTGCCGTAAGTCATTTTTAATTATCCGCAGTCCACTGCATTAAATGGGTTATATGTGGCAGAGAGACCTAACATTTATAGTTAATAACTAACTCTCTTCTTGGCTAAGTATAGACAATTAGAAGAGAAACACTTGACTCATTTTAATAATTTTTAAATAAAAATATCTTTGGAATAATCATGTCAAGTCAATAAATCATAAGATGTTAAAATATTCGATCAATTTCTTATGAAATTGATATTTGTATGTTTTAAAAACGATGTGCCAAGATTAGCAAAAGTAATAGGATTTTTTAATTTTCTGAAGAACATGGAAAAGAGCATTTCTACAAAGAAATTGTGCTTTCCCGAGAACAGCTTTAGAGTAAACTTCGGAAAAAATGGAATTAGCGGTAAGAATTTCCACATGGCCATCACACGTTCGTGAAATGCAAGCTCGTATTCGAGCAAGGCGCACCGTTCAAGCACATATTTTCCTTAATAAGGCAAGTTTTAGGGATAAGGTGAGAATCCGCAAACATCTGTATTATCTGTATGATTTACTTTCGGAGAGCACTTACTCGCAGTGCTAGGTCGCCATTTAGTTCATTAGGCGTGATATAAGACATGCCTCTCGCCTCTTCATATATCAACATCCACCATACCCTTTCTTAGCACAGAATATTTGAGAACCATTATAACATTGCGATTCGCGATGAGAAAATCTTGAGAATTATCGTCTGACTCTTATTATTATAGCACTCTTCCATAAATTATTAAAAGTCAAAGTTTATAAAAGATTATAAAAGAAGAATTATTTGCTTTCTTCAGAGTTGAGTTGATTTATGAGGATAGAATTATTAGAACTATCATTTCATTTTTTATTAAATCGTTTTTCCACTGCACCTTTTGCTGAAAAGATTTAGAGGATTGTAAGCAATTTCAAATCAAAGGATATTTAAATGTTTTAAGGGATTTCAAAAGTATATACAAATTGATCATTTTTAACTTTTGAAGTATAAAAACTTGTAATTTCCTGCCTCATTGCAGAATTTTCCATAAGTTTTATAAACTTCCTTAAAACGCTTTAAAATTTCGTAAAATCAGTTGATACCATGTTTCTTGATATTCCTCAAAATTTCAAAACTTTTCGTTATATCCCTAAAATTACTCAAAATCACATAAAATCTTATTAAATATCTTGAAATTGCTGAAAATTCACCGAAATTCCATTAAATCCCTTGAATCCCTTAAAAGTCTTTAAAGTTACTGAAAATTTCACAAAATATCGTCAAATTTCTTTAAATTATTTAAAACTCAATGAAATCTTATCAAACCCATTATAATTCCTTGAATTACCATGAAATCCTACTTCGATATATGGTAACATTTTTTTTGACATAGTGAAACTTTAATTGTAAAATCTACCTCAAAATTAATCAAGTCCTTATCGTAATGTATCAGTTAAATACAAAATATCATTTGAAATTACAATTCTCCAAGGAAGAAAAAAGACACTGGACATGCAAGTTGTAAGTTCTCTGGCGCAAGCTTTACTATGTTCCTAAATCACCCCTCGCTACAAGAAACCAATCCCCAATATTAGTGAATAGGATTTCTATCCGAAAATTGCACCAGAGTATTGTAAATTTCTACTAATGGATCGTTTATTTAGGGTTCAACAGTAAAAAAAATTGATGTATCCCTCACCGACTAATTAAATGCATAACGCATAAGGTCACTTGTCTAGCGGAAAGACCACCAATTTATCTCCGTTCGTAGTCAAATCAATATTTGAATTCCCATGAGGAGCTTTAGTTCGAGCATGACCGATCAGCTGCAATGAAATCAGGAAAATAGTACTTCCCTTTTGCGAGGGGGCATCCCATATTTTAATGAAAGGAAATTCCCTATACGCTTATCTAAAAGGCAGAGTATTCAAATCGGGGAATATTCGTAGAGCAAGATATTTGAATCTATTGGGAAACGAATAATGGAAATCAGTTTCTTGTAATCGACAATTGAAGTCGTTGGCCTACTAAGTAGGTATATTAGAAAAGAAATTATTCTTGTCCGTTTTCACTAAATGATTATCGCCATTCCAATTTTTCTATTATTAATTACTAGATTTTGATTAATATTGAGACAATTAATACTATTCAGATACAAAATAGTTGATTAAAGTTAAGCGTTCATTTCAAAAATTTGAAAACATTGTTTTTAGTTATATTTTAATTAAATGTCAATACCATTTTATCACTATTGCTTGTGTCAATGTAAAATTGGAATTCTTGCTCTGAAAGAAAGAATAATCTTGACTTTATTGGGAAAGAAGATACTTTTCCGTGAGAGAAATAGGAAACTCTTATACAAAACACAATTGAATCAATAAAACGTCAGCTTGGAAGACGAAGAGTGACGTTCGAGAGTTGGGTTACCATTAAGGTTCTTTCCTCTCTTGATCTCTACCTGCCTTAGTAGATTGAAATCACTTTAAAGTCTTGGTGCCGAAATTTCTGAATAATAATGGTATATACGACTCTTGAAATCTGCACTGGACTGTTTTGGACCTGTCGCATATTTACTGGTCATTTTCCATAAATAAAATGTCATACCGAACCTCGATGCGGGCTTTTATCTGTTTTTATTTGCAACGTCTAACACTGTAGAATAGTTTTCCTGTGGCCATCACTGCTCAGTTTTTCACATCTCTTGTCAACATATATAATTTCCACAGCGCCAGTTTAAATTTGAAGAGAAACAGTTGCAGTTAAAGCAAAATTAAATATCCATCACTGAGTATTTTCACAATGTTTTCGATTCTACTTAAAATTTGATATTTCATCAATTTTTAATTTATTTTCAATTGGGTACTAAGATGAATTCATATTTTTCTAGAAATAGACAAATATACGATCGGTTACATCACTGCTATGAATCTCTCGCCTCTCGCTTTTCTTTACTTTAATTTCCTTTCGGAACCATTGTCTGGATTTTTTGTGTTGAAGATATCAAGAATCAATAAGAACGTTCACCTTTTCATCTAGCATTATGTGCTCCCTTTTCTCTATGTATCATCAATTCATAAAAATTTTTTCGATATTTAATCAAACCACAATTCTCTCTTCTTTCATTCTAATAAACTTAAAATTGAACGTGCATTGAAAACCTTCATCTTTTTAATAGCTCGTAAAACTGATCCTTTAGTAGAGACTCTTTTTATTATGTATTGAACGCTTTAAATTACTACGTTTCATCGTTTCGTATTGCGAAGAGAGATCAGACATGAAAGAGATGAAAGACACAGCACCTTTTTATCGAAACTTGTTATCCTGAGGTGCTTCTTCCTATTCAATAAAAAAAAAGTGAAAGAGAAAGATTTTTTTTTGCTTTACAAACGAATGAACTGTTTTTAAGTAAAAGGCGTCCTCTTCAAGTAAAGTGTTCAAGCGTTGTCAATGAGAACCAAGTGAAATTTATTGCCGAAATTGTGGCGCTGAGAAACGAAAGTGGGTTATAAAGAAATCGCTGCCGAAGTCGAATAGCCGATATGCAGCTAGGGAATTCTTCACCGCATGCGAATCACTAAACTTACCCTCTCAAATTCTACCTGATGCTTCTGCAGATCGATAAGTTATCGTTTAAAAGAAATAAAATCAAATAAAACTTTTTATGTCAATACTTTTTATAGCGTCATTTAAAAAAAACCATTTTAAATTAAATAAAAGTGTATATTTGAAGAGAAATTCTGTCAAGATTTTACTTGCTTTTTTCATATAAAATGCGAATTTCAATTGATTTTTATGATGCGCTGGCAAAATAAATAAAATGGTTAGATTTTCGCATATGAAGTGTAAAATAAATCTTTTCTTTTCTTCAGTGATTTATAACGTGACAATAATATGTGCGAAGAGAGTGTAACTGTTACTCTATCGCCTCGCATATGTCCATTGCACAAAAGAAAGCTCTAATCGTTTGTGTAATATTTTTACATGTTGATATGCTGTCATTTATTTTTATGATGATGGAGGATATTGCTAACGAGCGAGTGAAACACAATCGCTCTCCAACATAAATTAATCAATAGGGAAAGCAATTCTCACAGCCTAAAATAGTAGTCGATTGCAAAAAGGAATTTCCACAAACCATAAGGGAACCTTACAATGATTCAATTTTTTTTATTCCTGATGGGAAATAATTTTGCATCGTAGACGTGAGAAGAAGAAAGTAGAAAATTAAAAAATGATTTGATCAAACTTCAGTAGTTTGACTTTGATATTTCTAGAAATTCGATTGGCTAATTATACCTGTAATCGGATAAACCTAATCTTTAAAAGATTAATCAATTCTGTTATCGCATTCGGTTTACATAAAAATTTCTTCTGAGCAACAGATTATTCAATCCTAGAATATTTAGGCTTGAGATGCAGTAGATTGATTGAGGAGAAAGGAGATTTTCGTTGCTTTCATTAATATGCAATGTGTATTTTTCAATTTCTGAATAAAATTGAATACATATGAAATCGAATGCTTTTTGACATTAACAGATTTGCGAAATTAGAAAGACTCTCTTATCCCTGAATTTCGCGAAAAAGACAGATAACTGGTTACACAAGCAAGGCGTGTTCTGAATTCAGTTCAACTTTTTTTGAAGAGGAAGAGGCAAGATATCCGTATGTCGAGGGTGGTACCTTGGTGTAGTGAACATTTTGCATTGTGCAGATATCCTGACTTAGTTTCCACCGAAACGTAGATTCCATTTCGCAGCGACGCGAAAATTGGAAAACGTGCTCACGATTCCATTGGGACGAGCGAGAAATGGGAATGAAATGAAACGGAGCAAGCGCAAGTGAGGATTTCGCATTTCAAGTCTATTTTTTAATATGTCTCGATAATCCCTTTTAGTATGGTAATGCAATTACATGCTTCTCAAGAGAAATTACACTTGATGCTTCTTGAACAATGTAAGGACACGATGATAAAAATCCCACTTCAAATATTTAAAAAGACGTGGAATTAATTCCTGATTCATTTTCAAATGCGAGAAACTGAACAAAATCACATCTTTGACAACGCTAATATTAACTTCTTCAAGTTCAAGACTATCTGTAATTTTTATTTGTGCCGACAGCCAATTGACACATTAATGAAGAAATTTCAGAAATCAGTCTGGTGTTTATCTAGTGAAAGTGAAGACGAGTGGACCCAAGTGTGTCCCAAGCGAAAATCCATTGAACCTTTTTTTCTAGGGAAAGTAGTCTTCTTAAGTAATACCGCTCTCTATTTTCTTAAATTTGTGCACAAATTTTAATGGAGACATACATATCAATAGAAGAAGATTAAAATGTCGAAGAAGTGAAAGGTGACCTTTAAGACAGCAATTTTTAGAGAGAGCTATAATATATGGGCGGCGCTATACATTTATTTCTGAACTAGGGAATTTTGACAGCACCCCTTCCCCAAAAAAGTTGGTTTTCAATTCCTTTCAATCCTTAAAAAAAAACTTTAAATACCCTAGAATCCCTAGTAAATCCTTTAAATTCTTTAAAATCTTAATAGACTATCTCACGAATCAAGCAATCCTTAAATTCGTCGTCCAGACTTAAAAAAAAGTCCTTATCAATTTATTCCTTCAAATCAGGAGTGCACATTACGATAATATAAAATTCAAATGAGCTGAACGATGTAGACGAGCGGATAAATTTTTTTCTGAGTTTCTGTAAAAGGAGGAGAAGCCCATTTGGTGAATGACCCCAGCGTAAAGACTGACATTAGAGACGGTTTAACGACCTGAATAGGATCGATATATGATAACATTAATCGAGAAAATGGCCCCAAACGACCCCAGTCGCCAATTTCCTTTTTTCTCTGGTGCTCAGCTTTCCTCGACATTAATAATTCCTGATGAATCAGACGACTCTCGCATTTTCTTCGGCAGGTATAGGTATTTTTCCTTCTTATGAACTTCCTTGGCCTTGGAATGAGTATGCAGCCGAGTCGTTTGAAAAATCGAAAAGAATAGTAGGAAGAATATGATCGAAAGCTTTGAGAGGGAAGGCGGGAAGGGGATGGAGATGGAGTCTGCAATCAAAGTCCAATGAAATTTATATCCGGGTGGCGTATTTGAACAGAGCCGGCAACTTAGCTAGGAATTTATGATAATTTCATCCGCATCCCGCCCCCCCTATATCAAGCTTGGTGCCACCGACCAAAGAGCTTTGGAAATTAAGTTTCGTCTCCATCGTACCTGCCAACCCTTGCAGCTAAGCTCGGTTGAGTTTGTCTAGATTGACTTAGAAGCTGCTGAAGTAAAATCGAGCATTCTGCACTCTGGAACACGTGCACAAAACTTGAACGTCAGTACTTGACACTGCTCGACACGAGAGCAATCAAATAGACCCTTGCTGAAATCGAGCATTGCATTAAGCCGGTTCAAATACGATTCACCCAGGAGCAATTAATTTATTCGATAACTCTGCTTTGAATTTGGAAAGCTTTTCAAGTTGGAGATTGAGGGAAAGCAAGATGTAATTAAAATTATGCTCATTGTTCAACGAATAACTAGAGTAACTCTGAATAACTAGATCTCAAATTTATTTACATTTCCTGATATAGAAAAAAGGATTTACCTTTGCGATTTATTGTAAAATAATGTATTAGGCTGAATTTTCAGACGAATTTTTTGTCTTCATCAACGACTTCTCATCAATAAAATAAATGCAAATTATTGTAAATAAAATCAATTTTTTTAGTGAGAATCTTTGAGTAGACATCTGAAACTTCAGCCTAATAAATAAGGTTTACATATAGGTCAATTAGGGCTATTCGCGGATTTTTCAGTTGGAATTTCGTTATAGTTATTTATAGAAATTCCATCAATCTTCATAATGTTCCAAGTATTTTAATGAATACATAAAATGCGGAATTTCCGAAACACACAATTCTTGAACAAAATGCAAATATTTGTACCGCATGCTTTATTTATTAAACAAATATGATCTACCTGCCATCGCTTCGGGTTAATTGGATGCAAATATTATTCGCATTTTAGTTCGTTGTAAGCACCAGTGAAAACAATGGTTCGATTTAGACAGTATTATCAAGATTAATAATGAAAGACGAGAATTCACAGTAGCCCGAACAATGAACTTGTTTAAAACACTATATCCTTCTTATGATCCGATGTACGAAATTGAATTATAATCGAACAATGATCGCAACCCTCATTTATTGATTAATTACAGTGTATAAAACACTAATTTCTTACAAATTACAGAATGCATGAAAAAAAGGTCTCAAAATCATTTTATCTTTATCTGTATTTAAATATTATTCATGCAATAATATCCGTGCACTGTTTGCCTATTCGACTAAAACAAAGTGGAAGTATGAGTTACAGCAATTGATCATTTTAATTAACTTTACATATAATTTAAATTCATTTATGCAAAAAACTTTTAATTTTCAAACAAGAATATTCTGTGTATTAACAAGACAGCAATGGAGATAAAAGCATAAACGGTTTCTGGTTATGGTGTTTTGGACTTGAGCGGAACAGGAGTCCGCTGAACAACGAAATATTCATCAGAGCAAATGAACTAAGTGATAGAACAAAACCAAGGAGTCTGCATCTGCATATATAGAGCATATTATTACAGACACACTCGCATTCATTTCACGATATTACCATTGCAAATAGAATAAGCAGGGGAGTATAAATATTAATGAAGGTCTGTTTCCTCTCCAAGGTCTTCAACCTCACCTTAGTCTCTGGCTCCTTCTCCGACTTGCATCTACGATCCAGGAGAAAAGAGAAATCTTTCTCGCCGGCGTGACGCTGACCTTACGCGCTTCCACATATTGTCGAACTACCAACTGAATCTTCTTTTCAGTGTCACGTGACGTGAAAGTGGAAGGAGACGACCAATGATTGAGAAACTGATTGTTTGAATTTCGGCGAATCAAATGCTTCCGAGGATGAAAGTCAAAAATGACAAGGTTGATGATCATCTTCTTTCCATCAGAAGAGTGTCCCTCTGAATATTCGATATCAGTTTGACAGTAAACTTAGAATTGCGATCAGGTTCGGAGAAGAATCGCTGGATTCGCGCTCCCAAGACACGTGTTCTCTTTTACTCATGTACCTTTCAATTTTAGACTGTGAATAGTTGTAAGAGGTTTTTAGTTTCACTATATTCGACGGAAAGTGCTATAAGATTTTTATTTCTTTTCATTTTTGTGAAAATAAAAATAGTTCGTGTAAGTAAAAGATGAACCTACATACAAGTTTGAAAAAGGATTATGTGAACTAACAATTTTACGAACGTACATTTCTATTTCCTATTTCTTATCATATAAGGCTTTTCTATTCTATTTCTAATTATATTTCTCTTTACACAAATTATATGCATTTCTATCGACTTTTATCCTAGTCCATTTTATTTTTCGTTCTGTACCGTATTCTATAGAGTAAAATAGAATTCAATACAATGGGAAAAAGGTACAATAGGAAACTCTAGAACAAGACAAGTAATAATTTAGAGAGAAAAAAATGAATAGGATTCGTGAAAAAGCGGTCAAATAAACCAAAGTCAAATAACCGAACAGAAATCTAAAAGGGTGTAGAGTCAAAACAATTCAAATGAAAGAGAATATCAAACTAAAATAAATCCCTCGTTTGAACAGAAAGGAACTTTCTTCCATTGTCGAATTGCTAATAATCGGTTAGAAATTGAATAACCCTTTTTGCATAGGAGACTAGCAAATATGCAATGGATGTTATGGATTTCCAGAGTAAAATTCAATTCTTATAATCACATTTATTTTTTTCTTTATTAAACTTTTAATTCTCATCTTTAATTCAAAATATGTCCGATGATCCCTCTAATTATTATATGAGTCTGAAGGTCCTAACGAATAACGGAAACTATTTTTTTTTCAAACGTATGAAGTACGCCAGGGTTTTGCTGATAATTTTTCCAATTGATGCCAAAGTGGCACACAAAAACTTTCATCCCCATATCTCGAGAGAAACTCACACATCCAAAAATGTTTAGGGGTGAAATGATATAATAATTATAATACAATCTTTTATCGAGTTAATCCAGCAAAAGTTCTTTGTCTTCCACTTACGCCTTTTTAATGTTGGCAAGAAGAGTAATTTTTCACTTCTGCTGACCTCATCTATAACGATATAATATCAAAGTTGCTCCAAGCATCCCGAATCGAGGTAAAGTTAGAAAACCTAGATGTAGGTTCCAGGGTATAAGTAAAGTGGTAGAAAAGCAACGCCTGACATTGATGTAGCCTGAGGTAAGTCTCGAGTAAACTGGTATCTAAGTTGACGTCCGATAGATAGGTTGAGAAAAGGGGAGGAAACGATATCGAGAAAAGAGAAGAAAGAGAGGCAAACTAAAGTGCTGAAAGTTCGAATGTGCATTTTGAGGTGATGCTCCTGACTAACAACTTCTTGATTTAACCGGACTTATTTTACGGTTCCAACTTGAAACAAGTAATTTTAACTTTGAAATAGGAACAATTTATTTGTTTCTCCGTTCCTAAGACCTTTTCGTCATGTCACAGTTTCGCAAAAATAAATTCATACCTCCCATCCTCCACAGAAGTTTTACACTTTTGCTTTTAACATTTCAACGGCATGTCTGACCCTAACTTGCCTTTTCTACTTGTGCATTTGATTTTTTTTTAATCCACAGAAGGAGAAAATATTTCTATTCATATCGAGAATTAAAATTTAAGTTTTTATTGGGGCATTTTAGAACGATACCGGGTTATTCGACATAATAATAATTAAAAAGATCGATAATTAACTTTGAATGTCCAAGAACGCCTTGCAATATGTTACCCATTTTACAACGCTCAATTTGGGTTGCCTCTTGCGGCAGCAAACTTCATCGGAATTTAAAATTAGACTCATTTTCTTTAAATATTTTTTAAGCAAGTATTGATGCAGAAACGAAATATTAAATTTATTCATACTGAGGAAAATGGTGCACACAGTTTATTAATGTATTCATTAATAATTTAAAATTCAAAATTTCGAAATACTTCAATAATCACAAACTGTGGAAATATTCGATCACGCTATAGCTGAATAAAATGGGATATTCTGTGTGATAATGTACTGTTGTCCGTTTAGCTGCAATACAATACTGAAAGCTGCTAAAACGCTGTATGACAATTTACATTATATTCTCTTTTCCGATTGTGCCATTAAATTGCTTATGCGATCCAGGTATTTTCACGTGAAAATGTGCAGTGTGGGAAAACAGAACATATTCATTACGACACATGAAGGTAGAATTTGTACCTTTTGCAAATAACTTTGCTCAATAAAAAATTTAGTGATTTTAAGAGCTATGTCCATGAAAGACAATAGAGGGAATTGTGTTTTTACAGCTTTATGAATCGAGTGCAGTATTCTCTCAACCCAAGTAGTTTTTTTTTAGAAAAGATGGAGAAATAAGTTTCCTTCGATGTTATTTCTAGAAATCTAGAATCCATCTTTCAACCTTCAACAAAAATTCTTTACTCCAAGCGAGATAAGAAAGTAAAAAACAAGATACAAAAAAAATCTCCTGTTTTATTATGATAATATAGATATAGGCGGCAGTACCATACACTGAAACTGGCAAAAACCGGAGACCAGATTTTCTGAATTAACGAATTCCCTAGTCTGGGATTTATTTCAATAATTAAACTTCTACTTGTCATTTTTATTCTAAATTGGAATTATTTTGGGCAAGGAGAAGACAACATGCTTTCACTCAATTCGCGTATAAAGTGAGAGAATTAGAGTAAACAAATTTTGTAAATTGAACGTTTCATTGTTGTAATTACAACAATTTATATACCAAATTTCCATTGCGAAATTGATCAGCATAACAAAATGGTCAACAACTGGGATGGTTATTTCCAATATCAAGTTCTAACAAAGATGTAATAATGTGAATCGTCCACTGACTTCAAATAAAAAAAAATAGGAAAAAACGGATTTGAAAAGTGTATAAAGTCTCGGTTCCGTAAAAAGGATTAGGTCTAATTGCAGAAGAGTCAAGTATAAAGGATTAAAAATGAGTCTAATGATCTTATCTAAAGAGCTCTCCGTTAACTGCATCCCAGAGTAAAGCTCTTAAACTGTCATCAAGATTTCGCCTTCAAGGAAGTAACGTGCAGGAGACGTACAGAAATTATACCAGCAGGAGTCTGCATTACGCTGTATAGAACTATCATAAGCTCATATAACTTATGCCGCATATACGCTGCATAGTTCACATATATATATATATATATATATATATATATATATATATTATAGATACTGCGATAACTGCGAATAGTCGGTTATCGCACTATTATGAAGTTGAGAAGACTTGAAATGTGATCACTCGACCATTCGAATAATGGACTCAGCGTGGTTTTCTCTAATTGAGCTTATTACAATACGAGAAACGTCAGCTTCTGCAAAATCCGTATCCATTTTACCTTTCGCTAGAAAAATTCTTAATGAGAATTTCTAACTGCGCTTTAAAATAATACAGACTCTTGTCATAAGAATTAGTCACGAGAAAGAATTTAGAATAATATTATAGGGTTAGCATACATGCCAAAATCCTAATTTTACAATATTTAAATTTGGAACGCTCAAACTTAAAAATGACTGTCGCAGATAGTAATTGGTGATTCGCGACTATAGGGACTTTTGATTACAACTTTTAATTACAACTTTTGATTACACAATTCCAGAGTAGAGAATTCCTTATTCCAGAAAATCTGAACTAGGGTTTATGCCGATTCCAATGGTAGCACAACACATGCCTTTAACAATCAATTAACGATAATGGTTGGTATTGCAGATAACGATGTATTTTCTGATGACGTGCCAGTGTGTAATGACCCTCGTGATGGCGTTGACACCTGTCAAATGGATGGTTGTTAGTGCGAGTCCTAATCAGCGATTCGTTAACGAACCCTCGAACCGATCCAGCCACGACCTACCATCTCCGTTGCTTGATTACACAAATCCAGAGGAAAAGCGTGGAAGGACACTTGATTCATGGCAAGAAATTCCAGCAGAGGTTCAGCGATCGATTTCGATGACCATGGACCAACTGCTAATTGAGAGGCCGAACGCGAGTGGTTCGTTTGATTACAGGGCAGAAAAGCAGGGAATCACGACAGCAGATACAATCTTCACGAAGACTGATGATCGGAGTTCGAAATTCTTCGTTAAACAGGCGGAGGGACGTGGAGGGAAGGAAGAAACACCCTTGAAGGGACTCAACGAGAAAAGCGTCACTGAAAATAGGAAAGAGCATCAGACCGAAGAAGCTCTGATGTCCTTGAAAAAGAGAGCAACCGGAAATACTCCAGTAGAGAATTCCAGTAGAAAGGAAACGACGAAAACACTCAGTCGGAAGATCGACGGTGAGTCTAACTCTTGAGACATTTCTAAAGTATTCATTCTAGAAAACATCCATTTTTTTTTAATTTACTTATCAAATCTTGAAATATTATACATATTTTTCCAAGTACGATTTAGCTGATGAAAGTCATTCCTTTTCTAGGAAGTCCACTCAGCGGTGGTTTGAAGTCCAGAGAGGAAAGTCGACAGTTTACTTCCGAGCTTTTTGAGGACGTGCAAGCCTTGCATCAACAAACGACAAACTCGAAACCAATGCGCACACTTTTAAAACAGATGAAACGAACAACAGACGAGAATAATACCCCTCAGGCCTTGCCTCTTCGTAGTTCAAATGCTCAACAACATTACAGACATATCGTGACTCCTTTATCAACATCATCGAGAAAAAGAAACTCACGTCTCTCGAGGCAAAATCCTATCCAATTGAATGCAGCTGCTGCTTATCAGAGAGCCCTTCATTCCTTACAGATAGGATCGACTGACCTTTCTGGTAAAACTTCCATCGCTGGCTTTGGTAAACAACAGTTCAGATTTAATCCAGCTCAAATCAATGGTATTAGAGGAGTCTTTGATACAATTCCTGTCCCCCAAGGCAATTTTCAAAAGATACCTAGCAACCAAGTCGCCTTCATTCCACCAAAAATTATTTACGAGACGAGAATTCGACCCGCGCCATTCATGGCCGTCGATTCGCAGCAAAAGGAATTTCGCGGTTTTCCAAACTTCTTCACACGAGATCCTGAGTCAGGAGAGAGCACGTTCGCTTTTACTGATCCTGACAATCAGAAATACAATCCAATCCCAGCCAAAGGTAATTATTTTGAATTATTTATTGAAGACAAAAAAGTATTTATTGAACATGTAAAAAAATATCTTTTATGGCAGATACGATTCCAGTTAACGAAAATTCCCCGGAGTTCGAAAACACATTCGTAACAGCTCTTCCAGTACCAGACGTTTCGTTACCATCAATCGTTAATGAAATCAGTAATCACAGGTATGAAGCACCTGCGCCGATTATCAAAAATGCACCCTTGAATCACAGACCAAATAGTGTAGATGTGGAGGAAGCTGAAGATTCAACATCTGAATTAGAACACGCTGAATACATTGGGGTAACACCGAACTTTGATAATTCAGAGGAATTCGCACACGATGCCTACAGTAGGAAAAGTAATGTGAGTTGAATATTTAAATACAGAAAAGATACCAAATTAGATGAATTCAATTTGAAATTCAACAACTTTAGGCCTTTTAAATAAAAATGTTGTCAATTTCAAAGCTTTGGGTGATTTAAAGGGGTTTCCAGATTTTGTAGAGGGTCTCAATGAATCTTTTTTTTTAATTACAAAAAATTAAATATGAATACATCAGAAGCTTTAGTACACAAACCATGAGGCAATGAATTTTATTATCGAAACTAATGATAGAAAAATTATGTTCTTATGGAAATTGGATAGGCGGGATGTAGAATGAAGAAGAAGCAGGTAATAATAGTATCGTATAACGTCGTGTAACTGATAGTCGAGTACAATATATCAGCTTTTCTCGAATTCTGGATTTGCGGTTCACCTATGGATTTGCTCTTGCGCTTGTGAGACCATTGTGAAACATCAGCATCCGAAATTCCACTAAATTCTACGAAATTTCAGAGACTGAACGTTCCTAATACGAGTCACTGCACGATTTATACAAATTGACAGAGGATGATGAGTTTGGGAGAATTCATTGTTTGCCTATCCCTCACGATAGATAACATTCAAGACAATCCAAATAATCTTATAAGCTAACAAATTACAAATTTGTTACTAAAATTGTTGAATTTCAAAATGGAATCATGTATTCTAAAATAGTTATCTAACAACGTAAGATTTGAATTCTGAAACATTCTATAGAATTTAATATGCAAAAACATAAATACACGAATTAAGCGAACTGTTTCTGAAAAAACAAAAACTTTTAAACGAGCGGGATTTAAATGCTCTTTATGCGAAAGTGGATCTGTAATGCGGAGTTAGAATGATGAATGATTCAAGTTTAACAATAAATAGTAGCTGGAAGGATGAAAAGAGATTTCTCTGTTCTCATTTCTTATACATGCATTTCTTTTGAAAACGTTCAGGCAGTTGACAGTTACGAGTACAATTCATCATGAAATTTATAGGCGCGTATTTTATACACAAAACTCATAAACATGGATTTGATTTCAGCCACGGTATGCCGGAAAGTACACTTTCGGTTACCGAGTGACTGACCACGGCACCGGAAATGACTTCGGGCATGAGGAGCGTCGGGATGGCGATATTACCAAAGGACGATACCACGTGTTGCTTCCCGATGGAAGAATACAGAATGTGAACTACCATGTTGACCACGAGGGATATCACGCCAAAGTATCGTATCACTAGAGCATCTGATATTAATTATTTCCATCGCAAAACGAAATTGAGCTCAAGAATACCTATTTTCTCTAATGTCACACGCAACTGTTAGCTTTTCATTTTGTTAATATAGTCTTTTAAGATGAGAATAGCAAGTAATCGGAGAAAGGTACCTCTCAAAATATTCTATCGAAACCACCTTATTGTGCAATAACTACAATTAAGTTTATAGTCAAATTTCGCCATCCGCTACAGTGGATTGTACGAAAAATAATTTTAAGTGCCTAAACCTAATTAATAACCCACCCTAAACTTCCACCGCCCCAAAATAAGTAATTATATATATAATATGTATATTAGTATAATTAAATTAAGTGCAAACCTATATAAGAGAATAATATTTCCGAGATATGAAAGTAATGCTAAGACATTTTGCTCGCCTTATTGTTCAATTACAATCTGAATTTTCTGCGTGTTCTTGAGCGAATCTTGCAACCATCCCGAATTTCCATGAACGTGTACGCATTATTTGAAACGATTTGATCTGTTCTCCCTCGAGTCTTCACTTTTAGCGGTTCACATTAAATTATGAATAGCCCCAGTGTGCTTAACAAAGAAATAGTATCTTGCATAATCTCAACCGTGAGAATATCATTCTGTATCTCGGTCACGAAGTCTTCAACAATGTTTGAGCTCATCGCTTTAGGTTGTATTCACTATTCATCTATTTAGGCTGACCTAATATTACGCACTGCGGAAGGCATCGATCTATGAATCAATTCTTTACGTAATTTTGTACTTGCCTAGAAGGCAGAAGATTCTGTGATATTCTTATGCCAGTTTATAATGATATATACTTATTGTTATACCTTTTATAAATGCCTTTTTTGTTACTTCGAATTTATACTTTAAGGACCGTTGCAAACAAGTTGGGACTTTTAGTCCCGACCCATAAACAGAATGAAAAATGTCCTGTGCTATTTTAGGATAAAACTTTAAAATACCCATGCGCCGTATTCAGAATTGTGAATTTCATCCCCTGTGCAACTCTTGTTGCATTTTATGATGTATCATACAACGTATTGATTAAGAATACTGCGGAAGAATAAATCATTCTGAAAGCCCAATTCTATAAAATATGGAATTACATATAAAAAACATGAGTCTGAAATACCAGCATTGAATAAGGATATGATATTATGGAGATTGTGCAATTTTGTGGAAATTTCAAATCTCATGATTGTATAATTCATCTGAGAGAAAATTTGAATTTTCTATTATTCCCCGAGTAAATTAAAATCATATCAATCAATAATTCTTATCTTACAGTTATTTATAGTATAAATTACTTCTGGGTTATCGGAAAATTATTAAAATATAAAACAGTTTTAACAAGAGTTCATCGAGTATTAAGAATTATATTGAGCGCTTGACCGCCATATTGATCGCCATGTCTGTTTGACATTTAAATCAGATTAAATTATAATCCACTACTAATTGTGAATACAACAATTAATAAATATGTATCAATTAAAAATAGTGTATTGCAGTGTATCAACATGCAATAACAATCAAAAGAGTGGATTTCGAAAGAAAATAATTGTAAACACCCAGATGAATATGCAAATTTTTGTACAAATATGATAATTATATACAAAAACAAGCTATGTTTATTAATTTATTGGCGTATGAATGTAGACACTTAATGGAATTAAAATGATACCCTTATTTAAATATATTCTGGTAAAAACTGGTCAAATTCACATATATATGTCATATTGCGTTCCAATAATAATTAAAAATTTTACGTTATAATTTTATTCCATCGGTAATTTATTGACGTTATAATAAAATTTGTATTTGTATCTTTTTTGTATTTGAATATTATTAACTTTCCATGAAAACGTTTCCCGCGTGCTGTAGTTCGCGTATAACATTGCTAGAGTACAATAATAAAATATTTTAGCAAATATTTGATAGACATAGACTTTTTATGAAGCGATTTTTTTTTTTTAAGTTTGTATAATAGAGGTTTGATCTCGCAGGAGAATCGAGATGATTCAAAGTCGGGTGCTAAACTAGCAACAAAGATTAATTAAAGGTTACATGTCTGAGTTAATTATTGTTAGTTAAGTGGAAACGTCACTCCCACTAAGCCAAGAAAACTTATCCGATTTGTAAACTGTCGACTGCCACCTGGCAAAGTTTTAATTGACCCGAACTTATAAGATACGAATCGCAGAGCCATCTTCGGTATCCTTGTCTCTCGACAATTTCATATAATTTCTATGGTTATTCCTAAGCGTAATTAGTATCAGGGAAGCGCCAGTAATATAGTTGCCCGTTTATGCTTTGGATTAGTATTACCCTGTTCTCAACTCACTTTAAACTTCTGTTTTTAATCAAATCTAGTTATGCATCTCTCTATGGTATATCAGATAGCACGAAAGCCTTTTTTGAATTATGATGCTTATTTGATTAAAAAAAATATATTTACCAATCGTTGGTTTAAATTCGCTGAAAATTTGTTCAGTATGCAAATAGTTGTTTACTTGTAAATATGGGACATGTATAAGCAAAGAGCTTCAGTATTAATTTCGAATTATGTATTAAACTGTGAATCAGGCAAAAACAAATCGATTAAATTAGTATCAATGCTCGTTATGTATGCTAAATTCATAATATGTTCGATTATGTTTTACAATTCAAAAATCCTTGATAATTATTACCTAATTTTAAGTAGCTTATAAGTAATTTTATAAAGCAAGTGCGGATGGTAATAAAAGTGAAAGCATTTCGTTAAATTACACCTCCGGTGGTTTGCTTCACACAATCTGAATAAACCGAAGTCGAAGATAGCATCTTGATTTAAATTCGGCTCTATTTACTTGTAATTACACGCAAGTTGCACAATTGTTTCGGAAAGATTACTTCAGCACCTACGGGATTGAATTATGTATCACAGACCATATATAAAGCATGTAACTTGCTTTTCGAAAATAAATTTCCAATTTATTTAAAGTTTTCAAAAATATTATAAATACGTAAAGTAGTAAAATTTACAACGGCATGACAAGTTGCCCGTGCAGAAATTGCCCCATTTAGCCCTATTTAGAATGGGGTTCTGACGAGGCCTGGAAATCTTTAATATTCTTTAAAAATTTCTTAAAACCACTTGTTTCGATATAATTAATACCTCTTTTTTATAATAGGATTTTTGATTTCAGAAAATTAACTAATTAAATAATCAAATGTTGTATTTACCAGTGAGTGCGTGACACTCCTTGTCGGGTCCTTTCCAGTTTTCCAGGTGATGACCTCGTTAGAACTAGGGAAAACTGGCCAGGACCCCACCAGGACTCCACCAAAATTTCTGCACGGGTGATAATACGATGTTGCCATCCCATATAAATATATATTTGATGATCTCAAAAATTAATATGTGCCATTTACTTTTTTTCATGCATACTTTTCACTCCACAAGTTTGCTTAACATTTTCGGCATCTGCATTATAACACAGAGGCGTTATGTTAACTCATCTGCTCTTGATTCGCATTCAACCCTTCTCTGCATTCTCTCTTCATACTTCACACCCACACACACCTACCCAGAGATTCATACACAAATACATTCACTCGGTCAGAAGCAACCGAACTTAGTTTAATTAAGCCTCAATTACCTAATTAGTCCGCTCGAAAAAGGCGTGCAGTTCTCTGGATTATCCCACGACGTGAGGTAATCAGCTTTCTCTATAAGCGCGCCTTGGATGCTCGGATGCTCCCTCACATGCGTCCCAACCAAAATCGCTCCGACGCAAGACAATAGAGAATAAAGCGTAGGTTTTCCGCGTAGCGCGTGTGTATACCTATGTGAATCCGAATGTATATCGTGTATTACCAGGCACGGTGTTATCCGACCGTATTTACTCCTTCCGCACCTCCCTTGCCTTCCTTTTGGTCGCCTAAGTCGTCTTCATGATCCCGGCCATATCTGTATCTGTGCACCTACTACTATTAGATAGATCTTACACAGGAAGTCGAGCGCTACGCAAGTTAACTTGCTCCTATATAAGAACAGCGAAGGTCCCGAGAATCATCACATTTCAGCCTCTGTATTCGTTCTCATATAGTGACACGGTCGTTCGTTCCACAAAAAATGGATTATCTCGTGCCAAAGGTAGATTGCCCTTCCAAAAATGCGTCTTCAAATTCATCCCCTATGCTTTTAATTAAAAATAAGCGTTGTGAATCTAATCAAGAGTGACGTGGGATCTGGTTTATTGATCGTGTGATAAATATAGGTCTTTTCATAATTAAAACCTTGACATTTAATTAAAGAGCTATCCCCTGAAACCTGCTTCATTCACGCGGAGATATTAGGTGATAAGTGCATTCAAATTCGGGGACTAGTGTTGGTGCGTTTCTGTGAATATTTAATAGAAGGATCTCTGGATCGGCGGTTGAGGGAGACACGACTTGCATATTTTGAAATCCCAATTCATTCAAGTACATTTGATCGCTCGTGCAAATCGTCCTCGGGCTTTACCAATGTCCCATGGGTCAAAGAAGGTGACTTTGACGACGTCCAAACGTCCCTTCAGAATCGTTGCTCCCTCCTAATTACTTGTTATAATGAGAGGCTTTACTACTCTTCGAACTTTTCGCCAAAAAGGACTGATATCCTTTCGTTTTAACTTTAGATAAAAATTACGAGGGTAAAAGAACGAAAGAAGATTTTGAATTTTTATGTGAATTTAATTGAACGTTATTAGTGATTATTTATAGTCGTCGTATTGGAATGAAGTTCCGTGAAATGAAAGCGTTTGAAATTGGAATTAAAGCAACCAGTTAGCATCGAATGAAACTGGCGAGTTGCATAAAGTAATTCAGCATCAATCTGTTTGGCCGTTAGTGTGCGTTAGCAACCCTCAATGGCACTTTTACATTGGCATCCTATTACTCACAGGCAAGCGTGAGGCTATTGTTTAACCATGCAAAACATTCTGAACGAAGCGGCAATTTATTCCTCAATTAAACTGACATCACCTTTTCGTATACATTCTGCATTACAAAATTTACATCAAGTTGACAGTCATTTGTTTCATCACCCCTCCTGATTAATTCCTTTTTATATTTATTGACTATGAAGAGCACTATGAGGCATACCGGATTTTGCATTTAGAAATATTTTATAACTGCTGCTAGTCACCAAATATTAACTACCTAGATCAGTTTACTCTAGAAGTTTTTCATTAACCTTATATTGAAGAAATATTAAAAGAGTAAATAAAAATATAATTTTTGTAATATTTATGCAGATCGTGTTAGGGTTGGTGCTGAATGCGTGTTTAATTTACTGCGAGCCACCCTTAAGTAACCATTACGGAGTGCCTGGAAATTTCGCGGAAAGCAATAACCAAGGAAATCACGGTAGCATAACGAACAGTTATGGCGCCCCTATTGGAGATGGCCACGATGAGAATCAAGATTATATCGACAGTCAGGTAACTACAGCAATTACACTGAGTGTATATCAAACTTGCAATCTGTCATGAATCGTAATGTACCAAGAACAATTGCTCAATGTTGAAATACCAGAAAAACAATTTTTCAAAGGTTTTAAATTAACTTGGAAACATCATTAATTATATTTCATTACAAGTGACACTGATATTGTTAAATTTCAAACTAATTTATATGAATTAAATTTATAATAAAAAAGTACGATAGATTCATTTATCTATTCCATGATATTTTATAGGCTTTATCGAGATTTCAACAGTTCTAAACAATTTTGAGTCTTTACCAAGAATTTCGAATGATTTTGTGGGATTTAAAACAAATTTTAATCAAATTAATAGGATAATACAGAATTTAAAAGAATTTAATGAGATTTCAGTAAGTTTTAAAATATATTTAAAAACTCGCTAAAATCTCATTAAATTCTTTACAATTTTTGATAATAGGTGGCAATTCTATCCAAACTTTTTTTAAAATCCCATTAAATCCATCAAAATGCATTCAAATATTAAAAACAACATTTCCAACAATTTCTTTGCAATGTGTTTTAACGGATTCTACGAGATTTATAACAATTTCGAGGAATTAAAGTCAAATTTCAGACTTTTCGGGAATTACAAGATTTGAATGAATTGAAAAATATTTTAAAAAGATTTTAGAAGAATTCCAAATATTATTTCAAGATACCTGGAAATAATTAAAAATTGTTTTAAAAATCCTGATCATTTAAGATGATCTTGAAATATTTTGTAATCCTTTTCATTTTTTATAATTTTTAAAATTCCCTGAAATTTATTTAAATTTATTTAAATTTTTTGGAATCCAAAAAGTAACACGATTTTTTAAAAATCCAATTTAATGTCATTAAGTCACACCAAATTGCAATCCTTCACAAAAAAAAGTTCTATAAAAGTTATATAACATGAATATAACCTTTATACAACACAAATATAACCGTTATATAATACTTATACAACATGAATTTGAATGAGATTTTTGGAGGAAAATCATGTGTTTCAAGACAATCGTTAAAAAAAAATTTTTTGTTTTCGTCAGATTACAGGTCTGACACTTCTGCCCAATTTATAATCCATCGATTTCTTCAGATGAAATCTTATAAAAAATTTTCAAATACATCAGAAAGATTTAGAAGTCAATGTTTTGCAATATTGAAATTATTAGTCTGAAAAAAATATTTATAGAAGAAAAAAAAATATCTCGCGCTTATCGCGCGTGTATTTATAAGTCTAATAATAATAATCTAAAGAGGCTAATGCAGATGAGCGCAATTGTAACGAAATATCTTTATAGCACAATGTACAGAGAAGCAGATAAAGATAATTATCTTTTCTTCACACAGATTGCATGGACAGCACCTAATTATAATCTCAGCGTTTCATATCCATAATCATTAAAAGTATAAAATGGTACTATAAAGATAGTTAACATAGCCATAATTATAAAGGCAAACGATCACTACAAGCGAAATTGCTCCACTTTCCTTTTCATTTTGTAATGAGGTTTAGCCTACATGCATGCACTTCATACTTGTTGAGAACTTTCATCAGCACTAAGCTCCATTCGGTTCCCAAATCTATCTTCAACTTCTCAATAAGAATAACGAGCTTCGCTAATAAACCTTCAACTAATAGAAAACTCAACTGACGTAACTGTAAAGAGCTCTCAACTCTGGTGTTCTTGAGCAAGTCTTTTAATCAGTGACTAAAGGTTGCAATAAAGTGTCCTGTGAGATACTTTCTCCTCACACAAGATGGCATGAAGTGTAAATTTCAGTTCATTATCTCACATATTGTACTCACAATATAGGTGATAAATATTTTATCTGAATAACTTCGTTTGAAAATAATACAATGGTATTAAAAAGAACGCTCAGTTTTTGAAGAAATATCAAAGTATTTTTAGTGATTTGTAGAATGTGCAGATTATTTCATTTCTATTTATTGAAGGGAAAAATATTTTTGGACATAAAAGAGAGACTAAATAATAAAATTGCAACATTGCAAATAGGGTGAGCCAACGTGACCGCAAACACTAGACGCGACAAACATTTATTGTCGGTCGGCTAATCGTTCCGGGAATCTAAATGCTCGCATTATGCAAGAATATGCACTTGTGTGCATCTCGTTGCATGAGAGAGCGAGACAGGCTAGATTTAATCGCGTCTTATGAGAGTACACCCTCTTCCCAGATCGCTGATCTCCTTCCTTCTCACCCTTCTTTCCCTTTAGCAATGCTGTCTGCAGTTTTTCCAGAAAAAGGTCAGGGCGCTTTATTTAATTAGCTGTCGGTTCTTGCAATCGAATCATCAAAGATTTAACAAGAGTGCCATGCGACATGCTTTTCGTCAAATAAAACTTTGCTTACTATAAACTTCGTTTATATTTTATATTGCACTAGTAATATTGTATATTTTTGCGTGATCAATTAATAATATTGATATACAGAAAAGATACAAAATTATATGATTTTTTTTTGAGTATAACTAGCTGTCCGTGCAATTTATAACATTGCTAGGATGTAATAATTTTAATATTTTTCTTTTCTTGTTACCTCGTATGATAAAAAATATAATGAAATTTAGCTATAGCTTCTTTTCTATATAGTTTTCAAGTTGAAAGATAGGATCCTTGTTTGAGCTGTATAACCAAGTTAATAGCATTCTTTGGAGAAGTGCGATTACATTGCACCACTTTACGACGATACTAGTGACGAGGTGTATAAGGCATTCGGTGATAAAAGTTGCTCGTCAGCATAAAATTTTATTGGTCAAGAACATCGGTGCTGTTCGCACCATCCAAAGACCATGAAAGTAACTCCAATGGGAAAACTCAGATTAATTGTGTCTGTAATGAGAGTAAAGTTCTACTCCTCATTTACGTCGTCCGGTTTGATGTCATCTTCTCTTCAATTCCTTCCTTTCCTTTCTTTTATTTTACTTTTCTGAATGTCATTCTAGCTCTTAATTTACCCTCACCTACTTTTTACCGTGACGAAACTTTGCCATAATATCTACATACCTAAACGTTAGGCTAGTCTTGAAGGGATCAAAAGATGACTCACTGACCTACTTACACCTTCAGCAGGATATGTCCTTCTCTTGCGTCAACGCATCAACTAGAATTAGATACAGAACGAATTGGACGACATACTAGTTATATGAAACTGAAAGTTTCAAGAGGCGTCCGGTACTTATACACAAGGAGTCTTTGAAATACATAATGTGGTTTACAAGCAATCTTACGGTAGATCTAAGAGGATACAAATTAACGTTTTCTACGCTGTGATACCCGTTATTACACAGCTTAATTGGATTAATGATTTAGATGCATTTCGATGCCGGTTTTTGATACGTGATAGGTGATTCGCTGCAGTTGAGGGACCTGGAAGAAAGCGCATTTCTCGTTTCGCAAGCAAGCCAAGTAAATACTTAAGAATGAGTAGGTCTCTGAGAAAAATAGTCATAGCTGACCTAATAATTATTTGAACTTATTGCATCACTTAAAATCGTCAAGTGGAAACCGTGGCATAATCTCACCATGGGGTATTATTTTATTTCTCAACTGCTTCAACCACGAACGGAACTATAAAAGAACTTTCGGACTAAGGAACACATTTTTCCATTAAAATTTTGTTTTTCTCAAAATCTTGAAATTCCAACCCTACAATCGGCACGGAAAGTCATCAACTATTCTCTGCAAGTCAATCCGATTAGCGCAGATTGGAAGCCTATCATGTAATTTGATCCTTTCCGAACGAATAGCTTTACTCTAAACACAAAAGTGTTACAGAACCACTATACACAAAATCCAATATAGTTTAATTGTAGCTGCTGGAATTGCGCTGGAATTTGATAATTTGAAGGATCAACCCTTCGAAGTATTTTCACGATCCAAATTACCCGCCTAGCAAATAATGATATTTTCCAGGATTATTTGTACAGTAGTTACAATATTGTAATTGAAACTTGTTAAATAATACAAAATATATATTTTAATTACTATAGAAATAATGCCAGGAATATAATTATTTAGGTAATGTATGTGTCGTCACAACAATTTTTGACAAGCAGATCTAACACACACAAGTCGAAAAAAAAGATGAGGTCCTAGAGTTCCTGTCTCTCTTGGAAATATTGCTTTTTAATTAAAATTCTTTACAGTGAACTGGATTTGAAATGGCATGTATTGAGTAGTTCAATGATAATCGACTTTTTTTTCAGCCAAAGTCTTACGAGTTTGGTTACGCGGTGAAGGACGCAGCCACCGGAAATGACTTCGGGCGACGGGAGACCAGCGATGGCGAAACGGTTCGAGGGGAGTATAGGGTTCAACTTCCGGATGGCAGGACGCAAATAGTAACGTATACAGCAGATTGGAGAACCGGCTTTCATGCTGATGTTCGCTACGAGGGTGTTGCTACATACCCTGACCAATACAATACGAACAATAACGGCTATAATAACAACGCTGGTGCCGATGCTGGTGCTGGTGCTGGTGCTGGATACGATATCCAGGGGAACAACAACATTGACGGTGGTTATAACTCTGGTAATTCTATTATGAAGTTTTACATTCTTCTTCAATGGATCATCAAGATTCTATGCAATATT
>JAUESI010000018.1:9110913-9178707 GCA_032275145.1 Synergus laeviventris | reverse complement strand
CTTGTGTTTACTTTTAAAAGTTGTGTCGGTTCCAACTGAATTTGTGTCAATTTTATAACATTGTTAGAATTTAATTCAAAATATAATAACCATTGTCCATTTGTGTAGAAATGAACACTAGATTTTTCTATTATTCATGCGGAATCTCGGTACGAATGCTTCAAAATCTAAAGGACGGTCGGAAATTCCGATCGACTAACCCAAAAATTTCCGAACATTACATAAGACCTATAAGACAATATAATAACCAAAAAACAATTTTTTATGTAAATAATTGTGCTTTTATTGTTTATTTGTAAAATATGAATGAGTTATTTATTTCTCATCAACCTTTCAGGTTAGATTTGCCAAGCTACTAGAAATTCTCCCGATTCTATTGATCCTCCTAAAAAAAAATATATATATATATAAATATAAATAAATAAAGGTCCTTCCTATTATTATTTTTTCATCAGTTTTGAAAACTGATTCCGTTAAATAAAATTACGTACGTTTTAAAGAAGAACCTCTTTCAAAAATGATTTTTTTGTCTGTTTAGATCAAGGACGTCAGGGGCGGCGGCGTAAGCAAACTTTTCCAGGTAAGCAAGCAAAATTTAATTTATTAAGCTATTTTTATTTCAAAAAGAAGATTTTCCTTAAATTCTCTTTCCTGGTTATATATATATATAATTTCATTTATAAGTTTTTCCCAAAAATTGAAAGCTCAAGAGGAAGATCACCGACGTGAAAATTAATACGTTCAGATAATATAAAATTATTGGAAAATATTTAGTGGAGATCGAATTTTGAAAACCCTTAAAGATTCGAAACATAAAATTTTAATCTTTGTTTTGATTATTTTACATTAGTTTTTGTTTTTGTCCTTAAAGTAAAACTACCCTATTTTCCTTTTTTTTTGTTTTGCTCCAGAAGATCTCCAAAATTTTGACAGTGAAAATTTTATTAAAATTGAGCCTGAAGAAGTTTATGAGGAAGTTTCCGAAAATGCATTCGACGGATTTAATCACACCAACATAATACCGTCTACTACTGATGTGGGAGCCCTAAACCTCTGGACCACCAAGGCTACATCTTGCCTTATAACTCAGTATAAGAAGTACAAAGATCATGTCGGTCAAACGACAAAATTGAAAAGCTTACGAGAAATGTTCGAGATGATCTCCTTCGAGATGCAAAAATATGGCTTTTATTTCAGTGCTCAAAAATGTGAAAATAAATGGCGCGTTCTTGAACGCAAGTACAGGAACCTGGTATATCGGGAGAGAGTAAAGAAGCCTGGCAGAATGAGGCATTATGGTCACTGGGAACACAGAAGAGCACTAGATCAGATATTTGAAGAACAGAAGCAACTCATGTATTTAGAAGAAAGCGATTTTTCTCCTCCAAGTGGTTCTTCTAATAATGCAGCGTTTGCCTTGGCGGAATCTACAGAGAATGGCAATATTGTCATCGATAATCCTAATCAATCGGCAAATAACAATAATGCCTCTTCTGAATCGAGTACTGCATTTAACGTTGGATCTGAAGCTTCATCTGAACAAAGCGAAATTCTGAAATCATTTCTTGCGAACTTTGTGGACGAAATGACAAAGAACTTTGCTTTAGCTGAGAGAAACAACGAAAGGCGACATCAGGAAGAGCTCGCGATGAGGCGGAGCGAATTGGAAGTTCAGAAGAAGCTTCTGAAATTGAAAGAAAAGAAATTGGAAATTCAGAAAATTCAAATGATGGCTGCTGCGCAGAATCTTGGTTTGAGTGTTTAGCTGCTCCAGCGGATTGGTATGCGTTCATAATTATTTATTAATGATATTTTTTCAATTGCCGTTCAGTCTGTACAGCACATGCATTTTGTAATCTGAAATACGCACATAAATTGGTCCCTGGTAAAAAACACATTTTTTAAAAAATTTAAATATGTTTAAAAATTCGCAATATTAATAGAATATATATATATATAACTTGTAATATATCTATTATATATTAGCGAGGATTGAAGAGCTGTGAAGTATACGATTAATCTGCCCCTAATACGTATGCTAACATCAGGCAATTGTATACTTGTCAGTGAATGTATAAATGGGGTGTTGACTGAAGCTACTCTGATAGCTTTAAAAATTCTTAATTGTTTTCTGTTACGTAAATGAGAAATTGACAATATTTTGGAAATTAACATTTAAGGTGTGATATTAAAAAAATTTTTCTCAGATTTTTGTAAAATGATCTTATCTGAAGATACATGATTTTTTTATTTCAAAAAAGTGATTCTTAAACTTGATCAAGGAATAGTTATTTCTAAGTTCGTTTGCTTGTGATTCATTTATTATTAAGACACATGAAATAGGAAAACTAATTTTTTTTCGTAGGTTAAGATAACCAAAAATTATTTTAGAATGTAAGCTTGTTAAAATCTTTCCCTAAAAGTATTCAGGATCCATCAGTCTATTATTTCTGAAAGCATTATTTCACAAGGACATTAGTTACTCGTTTACATTAAAAAACACATCAATTCTCTTTATTAAAAATCTTTGTTCAATATCTGTTTTATATTTTATTTTTATGATTGCTTAGTTGCGTAAATTATTTGATGCTGAATACATTTTTATTTCTACAAGGATATGCACATGTTCGAAAATTTAATTCATAATAAACTTTTGTAAATGAGAAACCGACTGACTATGTGAAAAATTGAATGTGAAACTGACCTATTTTATATTATGCTTACTTCAAATCAAAGTTTGGATTTTTTATAAATTAAAATAGAATATTTGATTCATTTTTATAAATATCTTGGGTCATTTTCACTTTAATTACTTCATTATTCTTTTTTTATTATAATATTCCTCCTATTCGATCTTTCCATTTCTTTATAATCTGCATTCTCCCTCCTACTTATTTTCATACCCACTAATTCTACACCTGATTCCCTGTAAAAAATGTACACTTATTCCACTTTTAAGACTATGAAAGTTTTCAGTTCAAACACGTATCAAAATTGAAATTCTCCCATGGATTTTTAATGAAGTAGAAACTTTGGCAAATAAATTCAATGAATATTAAATGACGTGGAGTCCAATATACATCAATTCAAGGCGTAATGTAATCTTAAGGTGCTTTACTGGCGAGTGCTGTAATAAGTATTTACAGCTGAGAATTCGGATGAGTGCAAAGCATCTGGCGTACATATATGGATACTGTTTCGTTTAACGTTCAATCTAAATAGAGAACGTGCATGCACGTAATCCACTTAGGTACATATCGTGTAACGTAGGGCATTTACTGTTTTCGTTACGTGACACGAATTACTGCATTTTGTGGGGAGGGTTATAGCAAAGTGGGGTATTTCCAATATTTTAGAAAACGAAACGTGTTTCATGAAAATCCAGTTCTATTGTCCATCAATGACCACAAAGTAGATGTAGGCTAATAATTTCTTCTGCAAATAAATTTCATTTCATGCTTCAAGAAATTGATATGGTTGACATTCTGAACATTTAAATGGACGCATTTTTGTATTGACTGTAATTTAAATTAGAAACATTGTTAAAATATTGATTCATGTACATCGAAAATAATACTATATATGAAAGAAACTTGTAATATAATCAAAAGCCAATGGTTTAAGACAAAATTAACAATAAATTATGCTACTGTCCAAACTTGTTTGCGCAGAACTGAATGAACTTGCGAATACTAAAGAAAAAGAATAATTATTCAAAGTCTCTTGGAGATATTTACATCTTAAATGGAAACCAACGACAAACTGTGGACGACTTGTCATTGGTAGATGAATATAAATTATCGTTTGCTCTGCAAAACTTCGTCTATGACTTATGAGCCTGACACGGTGCTGAAGAACAAATCTAGAGCAAACTAGTAAAACTTGGAACCAAGCGCGGAAGTCTGCTTGAGATAATACTCCAGCAAATCTTACTTATCACTCTGACATTATTTAAACGGCTATAACAACGAGGAAATGTTTTGAATGAAAGAAACTTTTAAGCGAAAATATTAAAATAATTTCAGATTGTAAACAAATTTTTCTTATTACGTCAGGGATGTTATTTTCCATTATCAAAATTTCTGATACTCTTTCTCGTATTCAGGTATACATTTATGATCCACTTTTGGATAAAAATTTGGATTGGTTCTATATTGATGAAATAATTTATGCAACGAATTACAAAACTGCACCTCTCTTAAAGGAATCATTTAGTAGGTACTTGACAGAGGAGTATTTTTCCCAATGAATATTACATAAAAGAAATTTCATTCATCGTGTGAGAAAGATGACGTATAAAAAGAACATTATACGTAATTTACGATGCACATTAGCTAGATACACGCGAAACAATACTTAAGTAGTTTTAACTTGACACAAAGAGTGCCTCACGGTTATAGCAGAATCACTTTACTCTCAGGAAATCTCTATTAAATTCAGCGTGCAGGCTTGTTGGCAACTAATCTTTTTTTAATAATTCTGCCACATTCTTTACAAAAAAAACGGGATTTTTTTTTCATTTGAAAGGCTTATTAGTCGAATTTTGAATGTATACAATATTTCAAGGGATCTCAGAGAATTCTAAAAGTTTGAAAGGTTTGAATGGATTTAAAGGAAAATGTAAAGTGAATACTTATATATTTAAAAATGATAACTTCCTCTTTAAATATTTTATTCAATAAGAACATATATATTACAAAAGTTTAAATTTCATCCGGGAAAAATAAACTTTTTGTCGAGTAAATCGTGGAATTTTTTCTCGAATTTGAGTCGAAATATAAAAAAAGAAATTGTAGAATTTCAAGCTATATTATGTTTTGAACATTAATTCAATTTGTTTTCATTTGGCAAAGACACCATAGTTCAAATTTTGTTGATAGGAATGTGAAATCCTCCTGCAATAAATGTTTCAAATCCATTAGCGTCATTCCCAAGCGGGAACTGTATCTGCGCAGGGATATATACTGGGGAAATATTGAGTTATCTTTTCCAACAACAGAAAATGCGTATAGATAGTGAACAACTGTACGCACATGTTGTTAAAGTTCGTTTCATTAATTGGAATCGAAGGAAATGAAATCAAGGGGATAATCAATTTCAATTCAGCAAAATTGGTTCAGTGAATGAAAATTAACACCTTACACTATAATAGCAGATAAAATTTTATTTTAAATATTTGAAATATGGGTATTGTTGCCCACCTTCCAATGATTGGCAATTTACTTTAAATATATACACAATTAAGAAATATACATAAATAAAACCATTAATAATCAGTGCAAGATTATCCTCAACATACTCTACTCTATTTATTATAATGAAAATATCTAGATTAAATATTGTTTATCAAAATTATGTAACGACTGAGGTGATTTCATTAATGAAAATGAATCATTTACACAATATCTCATGATTTTTCAAACTAAATAAATTTCCAAACACTGAATTTTATCATTTTTGAAAATTGATTTTTCAGCTGTATTTCTGTAAAATATCATAATTCAAAATACATGTAAGGGAGAGAAAGATTCTTTCTGTTGAGACGAATCGATTAAATAGTAAGAGAGTTCTTTAATTGAGATTTAGCAAACACTTTTTTAAAAATTTATTTTCCTTAATTATTTATGCTTCCTTTATATTAAGACAGCAAAGTACTCATGAAATAAGCACTATACGATTATAAATTCAACCAGTGGAAAACACCCTAAATCGAATTCACAGCTAGTTTTTTTCTTACTGAACAAACCTAGAAGATAATTAAATTTCAGAAATGCTCCAACAATATTTTCGCTTGAGATATCTCAGCTTACCGCGGACAAATATCCGGCTAATATGATCATAGATCATTTCGAGTCAATAAACCATCAACTGCTAGCTGGTCAACACAGAGTACCTAAAGAGACGATAAGGACTGGGTTGTCAAGTCAGTTGATGCAGAAACGAATGGTCGAATATTGATTGGTTACAATATTCCGAATTGCGTCTAGGGTAATTTACGCTCCCTAAGTCCCTCATCAATTAGCTTCGCTTTCTACTAATGAACTGAGGACCACCCAATTGTAATTAGCCAAGTTAACTCATTGCAGAGGAGAGCTCGAAGGTACACATATATAGAGAAAACTGTTTGCGATCATTGATGGTAACTAGCTAAATTTTTAAGCAGACTTTTTCACGTACAATTTATGTTACTCTCACCCCACGCTTTTGATTCAACCTCTGTGATCTCTCCACAAAGCTGTGCACTTCATCCGGAATTCCTGTACGTCTGCTCGTCACGGATTCACATCTATTCCTGTAATCGCTAGTTCATTTCAACTCTGAATAATTCCCTTCTACTGTGTCTATCACCACGAAAAGTCAAATACCTTCAACGGAGCATTCGCTGATCTCCTGGATTCTATTTACCCCTTTAACACGTGCATGGTGGATCTAAATTCAGCCGCGTGTCACCTCTCGGAGAGTGAGTGATTGACTGCACCAAAAGGCACGATGCCATTCTTCGGCATAAACGCATTCAATCACACGTTTCCACCATTAAAATTGCACCTTGAAGTTTTGGGAGTTCCAATGTGCAGATGCTTTTCATCGAATTACATGTGTTGATTCTATGACGCTCTCCTTGGCAAGAGATTTTACGTCTAACTTTATCTTAATCAGGGTGGCCACAAGTGAGAGAAGTCAGGGAAATGTCAGGGAAATGCGAGTTTCAGACGTGTAGTCTGACAATTTCTTTTTATATTCATCGCCACCCTGGAAATCTATAGAAATCTTTGGAAAATGCTTTTGATAGCTCTTTTAAACTCTTTTAAAAACTTTTTGCAATTCCTTAAAAGTCACTTGAAATTTCTTACATAAATCAAGAGGAATGCCGGATAAGTTGTTAGTGGAATAATAAAACAATTGGATAAAATTCACAGATTTTGAAACTGTTTTGATGACACATTTATATGAAGTTAAACTATTCTGCACTCAAAGAAGATAATTTATATCCGTTTCGTCTTTCTCGGCTGTTTTCGCAACGCTTTTAAGTAGTGCTTTCATTCATTTAGAGCATTTAACATTAACAAGTCTTATTTCGAGGAAAATAATTTATTAACGCCTGTTTCTTATTGTAGACAATAGGTACGTTGAAATAGCTCGTTTGTAACTCTCGATATAATTAATAGAGGCTCTGTAATTGTTGAAAACACGGTACTTGCAATTGAAAAATGTAGGTATGAGTGCCAACATGGTGATTCTCAGCTCATTGTACGCGCCTCCCATTACTCAATGAATCGCACGACTCGACTCGTTGGAATGAGACAGCACGAAGTAGCGACTAATTACTCTAGACAGCGGGTTCCGAGTACGATTCTAACAGATTTACCTGCTCTTACGTGCTTGTTCAGTCTTCCATATAGATTTTAATGTAGAGCTCGGCGTATGATTGAGGATAAACGGCGTTATGCAATTCACACGATGCGGGAGGTTCGTCTTGTGAGCATCCATCAACTAGAGGGTTTAGCAACTTCGAGTGCAGCGAATATGCTTTTAGTGAAACTTTGTATTATAGGTTCCAAGTTAAGACCTAGATTCTTATAAAAAATTTAGAGGCAGCATTTCAGAGGTCATTCTCCAGACATTGATTCATTGATAAAACTTTTTGTAAGCTGAGTGCACTGATTGTGTGTATCAATGTATGTACAATTGTACATACATGTTTTGGAAAGATAAACGACTCTTCATTAGACTTTCATTATATCAAGGAGAAATGGTGCTGTGGTGGTTTGACATTTCAATTAGAAACATCAGAAATTATGCCACAGATCAATGATGTTGATATTAATGTTAGGCAGTAATTGTAATAGGCCGATATAGTATGAAGCGGTTATGTTAAGACAATAATCATTACATCCAGTGATAAACTTGGAACATAACTTGAATTTGCTACGAGTAAAGCATCAGATTTACACTATAGTTATGTTCCGACGTCCTTGATCAGAGGCAGTCTGTTAGATCTGGTGGAAGTGATGGTTCCAACACAGTGAAACAGACTGAAACAGCATAGAGCAGAAGATAATACTGTGAACCGAGACACGTCATTACCTAACTCCTCCCATCTTGATCACACTGATTCGGTTTGTCAAATTCAGCCTTTCCAGCTGCTCGGATCACCGAGATTGGGTGTCCCTACTCTACGATTTACACGCTTCGTGGTAGAAGCTGGTAGAAGCAGAAAACACACCCCGGTACTAGCAATTAAATTCGTCCGAAAAAATCGTGTCCTAGAATTACAAAAAGGTACCAAAAGCTTGAACGGTAAACACGTTTTTGTTATAACAACAACAGTATTTAGAACTCTGTCAAATGAAGAGTACCATATGTTACGTTCATAACAGGATCAAATATCTTCGAACTGTTTCTATATTACTTTTGCCCTACAATTCTCAACACAAGGTTTTTAGTTTCTAGTAAATGTTTACTGTACTAAAACTGCACACTGTTAGACTTTTTATTGAAAAAAATGATAAAACTGATTTAATATTTAGTATAATATCATTTCAAAATGAGAAGAACGGGATTTGCGTATGATAAATTATTTAATTCCGATGCAGTAATATTAATAAAGCCGTAAAACCTGTGTTTTCCCAATTTTAAAACAATAGTTTTATCATTTGAACAGAGTTTATATTTCCAAGGATTTCGAAGAATTTTAAGGATTTTTAAGGATGCTTAAAGATTTCAAAGATTTTTTTATCATTTTTGAAAGATTTTGAGAAATATTAAGAGATTTTTCAAAATTTTAAGTGATCTTAGTTGTATTTTAAAGTTCCTCGCGAAACTTTTAAAGAATTGAAAAGATATTTTTGATGTTTAAAAGAGTTTGACAAGTTTTAAAGAATTTCATGGAGTTTTAAAATTTAACGGATTTTAAGGAATTGTTAATATATCATTCGAAATTTAAATTATTTTAACAAAGCTCATGAATGATACTGACGAATTATATAGTTTCTACCATAGAATCCATCAGAATCTTAAATGCAGGGTCATCACGGAGAAAAGAAAATAGCTGAATTTACCATTTAAAATAGTCAACATACGCTCTGAAAGTATTTTTCATGGAATTTAGTAAGTTTTACTATTTCGAATTGTAACTTTTTCAAGGAAAATAGCAGGATGTACAATTTTCTTAGCACAAATTATAATTTTAAGTAGTAAAACTTACTAAATTCCAGGAAAAATACTTTCAGAGCGCATGTTGACTATTTTAAATGGTAAATTCAGTCATTTTCTTTTCTTCGTGTGGGGACACGTGATTTATTTATAAATAAAATAAAATATACTCAAAATAAAGAACAACATGGAAAATATTTGATTTTGAATAGTTTTAGTAATTAAAATGGATTAGTTTAAATTATACTGGGGTCACCACCATGTATTTTCGGTATTAAACACCTTGCCATCATGGACGCACTAAATACTATTGGTCTGTAATGTGGCACGTTATTGGCACATAAACTTATATACTGCTCGTAAATGTAAAGCTGTGTGCGCGCACGTGCATAATCAGGGAGATCCTATATCGAAATGTTATAGGTGGAACATAAATATTAGATGAAGCTCACACATTAATAACAATCGAACCCTTGAGAGTTATTTGTATAACTGTATGCCGTTAATAAAATCGTATTATCACTACTATCATCAAACAAATATCTCTTCCACATCAAATTATTTACTCAAAACTTATTTACTCAATTGTTTTTACCTACATTGACCCTATTCATCATTTACACACGTTCGATTTATGATAATCTTATCACTCCGAATGCAAAATTCCCTGCTTATTTTATAATAGCATTTCCATGTAACTGAAAGAGCTATTACTAAATGCATTATATTATATTCTATATATTCTTATCATTTTCATGTTCCAAATCTTCAAATTTGGAAGACTGTCCGAAGAGTATCTACGGTTGGATTATTAGAACTTGAAAATGTTCAATTGTGAAATTCTGACCTGTACCTGTAGAAAATTCCCTCCCATCCAAATGTCGATATTTCACCATTCCGATTGGAAAATGTTCAAATTTTACCATTTTAAATCCTTCCAACTTGAAAAAATTATTTTCAGTCCCCTTTTTTTGTTTGCCAAAAATGTGGATTAATAGGGTGAGAGTGGGCGGCGGGGGGGCTCAAACAAGTTACGCTCAACCGGTTTGGAAAACGATTGGCGCCACTGAATACTGAATAGTTACTTAATTCTCTTGCATAAAAAGGAGCTAGTTAAGACGACAGAATCTATTATGATCAATTTAAGTTAAATTCAACATTTGAATTTAACTCGTATATGTCAATCCGTGTTGAGTAGTTTGCGTAATGAATTCTCCATTTAAACTCTCTGGAGAAGAAATGCGCAAGTTACGGCAATAGAGTCTATATTAAATATAAAAGTTTTGCAAGGGAAATGGAATTAAAAGCTGACATTTCATTTTAAATCAGACAGTTAAACAGCAGAATCAGATTTGAATTCTTTTACCGATCGATTTTCCATTTTGAGCGTAACATAAGATGCGGACAAAGTCTGGCACGCACGCCTAATTAAAATCAGAAGGCTTGCCAATCATAAACTGAATGGCTCATCTCGCGTTGCATCGTAGAGTGAAGGGAAGATTTACTCCTCCCGTCTCCTACGAAGCTATAGTCACAACTATCAACCAACTAATCCTAGTGCACTTGCAAATACATGGACACAAAAGTGGTGGTTAAACTGTAACAAAGAATCGGTGGAGTATATAAGCGTCATCGAGAATCATCTTCTCAGTTCGCTTTGGACTCTTCAGTTAAACAGCAATATGGATCACCTTCAGGTGGGTAAATCGTGAAACCACAAAGTAACCCTCGTTAGACCCCATTGGTGGTTAAACATAGAAGTGACAAGTTTGGTTGACTCAATGGTTAGGGAAGTTTATTTGGCTAGTGGTTTCTCTACACTTAAAGGTTGTTCAGTGCTATGTCGTGAAATGTGACTATAAAACGTGTCTTACGAATGTGAAAAATGTCAGAAAAAAATTTGTATGAAACAAAAAAATTACACTTGTTTTCCAACTAGCTTTCTAGAATGAATAATTTTAAAAATTACCGATAAAGAGCTTAATGGAGTTTATGTAGAGGAACCCTTCAATTTACGCTCTCCTGAACATTTTTATGTGTTTTGTACTTACGTATATTTGCCATAGAACCCTTTATTTATGTATATATATATATGTGTGTCTCAAAAAAAGAATCATTACCCTTGTCTCTTGTCTATAAATGCAACTTGTTTATATTTTCTAATGCAAGGTTAAATGCATAATAATTATCTATTTATATGTTTCAACTGATAACAATGGTCAATGAGATATGAACTCTGCATCAATTGCACGTAAAATTTTACACTTTCAGTATATTCTAAGCATTAACAATTCAAGAAACATCCCATTCAGCAGTTTCCCGGTTCAAAATGAAACATTAAAAATTGTATTGTTTACTGTCAATATGAAAATGTCAAAAAGGGATCAATTTCAAATTAAGTTCCTAGAGCGTAGAATTTAATTATTCTTAATATATAAAATGAAACGCTTTCATATATTGTAAAAGATTTGTGAATCAGCCATTTGAAATTTCCTATAATATTTATAGTTATTCAAAAACTCACCAACATGCCCTGTATAAAACAAATTTTCCTAGCTTCCTGATCCAGTATCCAACCTGAAAAATAAGAAAGTATATCTCTGAATTATAACATTTTCAACCAAGAAGAGATTGATAACTTTATAGCTTGAAAGTAATTTTAGGAAACAATATCAAATATCTGGGTTGTTTTTATAGGAAGATTTTAATTTTACTGCAAGAGGATTAGTAGTTGGAAAAAGACAGAGCATTGTATATCATGAAGTAGATACGGGCGGCTTTGGTCAACCAATCGGTTGGAAGTGATGTATTCGGCACACAAATTGATTAAAAGGGGTTCGACCTGGGGTTGGTAAAAGCTTCAGAATGACGTCCAATTACGATTTATGCACTCACGGAAAGTGTCAAAAATATTATCTTGACCCTAAATATTCTCAAGTATTAAATTCTCGAATCTAACAAGAAGCTGGCACTTTGCATGATGCATGTGTAGATGTGACCACTTGTCAATTTTTACTTCCTTCTGCTTTTATATTATAAAATAACGGTTTCCCAATATTGGTAGGTTCAATTTATTATTTTGAAACTGGGAGTCGATTACATAACTCTCCATTTGTCACTTTTATCATTTTTACAGTCTCATCAGAGAACTGTTATTGTGTCCTTTCCAGAACTAGCTATTTAAATTTAATTTACTGCATCGTATAATAATTTGTTTGAATTTTCCGTAAAACTTTTCGAAAAATCTTTTTCATTTTATTGTTAGTTCACGAGCCTAGTCCTGGCGCTCTCATTTATCAGCAGTAGCGTATTCGGTGGACTTCTTCCGGACGGAGGAGCTGGAGGTTATCAGTACAACCGACCGAGTGGAGCAGGATTTGGTGGAGACAGGTTTGGAGCTGGATTTGGTGGAAGTGGATTCGGTGGAAGGCCTTCAACGTCTTACGGAACACCAGGATTTGGTGGTAGTGGAGGCGGTTTTGGTGGCCCAAACGGAGGTAATTTTGGTGGAAGACCTTCTGGCACCTACGGAACCCCAGGATATAATTCAGGTGCTGGAGGATACCAAGGAAGTGGTGGTTACCAGGGAGTTGGTGGTGGATTTCAACAAGGTGGATACCAGCGAGAAGGTGGTTACCAAGGATACAACGGCGGTGACAATGGCAGAGTAAGTAATAATCAACCATTTTAATAAAGACAAGGTTGGATCGCTCTTGGGTTTCAGTTTGATTGAAATTCATAAGAAACCTGTAGAAGTCAAAAGTTGAGCACTAGTAATTTTTTTTTTACTTTCATACATTTAATGAGGAGGCGCATTAAAAACTTAATCATAAAAGAACGAAGGAAATTTAAAATGAACAGAGAAGTAGATTCGACTTCAATTCTGTCTTACTGATTTTTATAAGGGAAACGATCGATACTACTTGACAGAAATAAGAGGAGGAAACGTCCGAGAACCTAAGAGCAGAGAAAAAGTTGAGTTACGTCGAAACAGTCCACTTCTCTCTCTTCAACTTGATTTAATAAGAAAAGATTTCCGATAAACATTTCATTAAATTACTGCAACCCCTTTTAATTATTCTTTTCTCTTTCGGAACAAGGAGTATTCCGATAATTATACCAGTCTTATGTTTTTTCTCATTGAACTCTCCAATATCTCAGCAAAAATTCATTATGCTAAAATGCAAAGAAAGTTTTTTAATAAACATTTCAAATCATAATTATTATTGTTGTGCAGTAAAATATTAATGATATTACAATATTCTTACTTGAATATATGTATATCCTTTTCGTAAAGCTCACTTTCATCCTAATGATTCTCTGGCTTTTAGCTCCTCCATTTTTCTCGACGTTTTAATTACTTCTTTCCCTTTGAATAAAATAAGGAAGGAATGAACGTCAAACAGAATTGAGCACACTTTCCCACCTTTCGAGTCTTCTTTGAGATTCTGAAAGATATTCACCCTCTGATTACGGTCACAGGGCCGACTAATTGCACATTCAGTAAAGATTAACAGTTCTCGCGTCTATTCGCGTCTGTTCCAGGCAGTACCGCCTTTATTTTATGATCCCCTTAAAATAAATGATTTACTCATATCCTATGTTTGACAAAATCTCTTCTATACATCAGGCTCAAAGTGGGCTACTTCAGAGTATTGAGAAAAATCCTTTACAACCTACATTTTTTTCGGTTTTACATCTCAATTCGGTCAACCCAATTACTACGCATAAAGGTATATAAAGCCTATACTATTTTTGCAGTGCTTCCTCGTTAAAGAAATTAACCCCAAAGGAAATCTTCGAATAAAAATCTTCTAGCTTTTTACCCTCAAGACTATTATATGAGTAAAGTCAAAGCGGCGAATTCCTCACAGGTCTCGAATTGGCTGTAACTAGACGTCTGAAACATGGGAATGCGCTTTGCGGTGGTTGAAGTCTAACCTTCAAAGCACATTCCCTTTATGTAAAGAATACTTTGAATTTAAAGTTATAAATTCCAGATTCACACAAAAGCGCAAGCAGGCTTTCCACTGCATAATACTGAATGTACATAATAATATTTTTTATTAGGACGCAAACACGTACAAATGAGTCTATAAATAAGCGAACTTTTGTCAACGATAACAACGATAATGGATATATTTCCAACAACTATCGTTAATATGCGAATAGGAATTAAACAGTAGAGAGAGAAATGAGAATCAGGAAGAACACGTTTATACATGCCGCACAGCATCCGCACATGGTGCATTTCCACTTGCGCGGTATAACATCCGTGCCAATTAATTAGTTTAACCATATTACACTAGAAATTGGGCTTCTCACACCGGCATTCGTAAATTAATAATAACTGTGAACCCGTCATACGGAAAAGACGGCGCAATACCGTGCACCGGATGCACCCATCCCAAGTTAACATCGTCGTAACGTAGAAACACCATTCCGTGCTGCACATTTAGCACGCGAAATTAAATTTTTCATAGCGCCTGTTTTAGCAGGCAAATGATTTTTATTCCTGAAAGAAAAATCCTTATACAGATGATTATTAAAGGTTATCTGTTATCCGTTATCTTTCCTATGAATACTTTCGATGTTACTATACAATTATTACAAATATATATTTCATACTTAAATATCTAAATCAATTAACTCTACATCAATTTTGATGATAATTTCTGTCATGAAATATGCAATTTATCAAAAGTCTTGCATATATCTTTTATGCATTTAGCATTTATACCTCGCGGAAACATACCCAGTAGTAAAAGTCTTTATGCAGTCAGCCCCAAGAATTCAAGTTGTTCTATATAAAGTGTCGTAGTCTTTTAAATTCTTGCTAATGTTGAACTGAAAAGTGTTCTTTGATGATTCATGCGGCAAAGGTAAACGTTTAATTTTAAAAGGATTTTTTATTCATAAAAATATACGGAGGGTTCTTGAATGCAGGATGATCTATCCTTTCGAGTGCTTTATATCGACATGTAAGCAAAATTTATTTCAATCTCTTTGTGCTTTGGAGATTTTCGGTTTTTTCATGACAACATAATTATGCACTCCCTTTCGAAAATGTATTACGCAATGATCAAGCTTTGATGTTTTTAGACAGGATCACGTTCAATGATCCTTAAGAGTGCTGATCCGTTCTCTGTCGCCATACATTTTCGATCAAGTGGTACCATGAATATGCGATGCAATGTAAATATCTCGGTATTTAACGTATATGTGAAACTTTATCAAAAGACCGAAACCGATATGCTGATGTTATTCTAGAACAGAATATCAGTCAAGGCATGGCTAACAAAATTTCCATTTAAAGATTTACGTAAACATACTCCGCTTAAGACTTAGCATTCTTTTTCCATGAGTTTTTTCATGAGCATTGAAAATATATTCAATTCAATTTTGATGTGGACAGACAAACAATCGTACTTCATTATTTTGTACTGTCTGACAACCAGCTTTTCAAATCTAGTAAACGTGATTAATTGATTATTTTTGTAGCTTCTGACCTAGTAACGTATGTTTTCATTTTACAGCCCCGGCCCTACAGTTTCCAATATGAAGTTCGTGATCCACCGAGTGGAAACGACTATGGACAACAAGAGAGCAGCGACGGAAACGTTGTTCGGGGCGAATACAGGGTCTTGCTGCCGGATTCGAGAACTCAGGTCGTAAAGTACACAGCGGACGATGTAAACGGATACAACGCAGATGTCCAATATGAGGGTCAAGCTCAGTTCCCCAGGGGAGGTGCTGGAGGATTCCCAATTGGTGGTGCTGGGGGTGGATATCAAGGAGGATTTGGTGGGGGATACCAGGGTGGTTAGTATTGAGTCTATTAGTTGATTGATATCAAAACAATGTATTCTCTGATGCAGAAAATCTCATATTGGTTGAAAAGATTATCCGGATATACATAGGGTACTCGATGTTTACTGCATAAATCATTCAAAACCTACAAAGCCAATTGTTCTATTTAGTATCGCTTTAAAATATTAGTATTCCATTACAAAATTATTTGATATCAAATACTAGCAAACCAACCTAAAATCGACATTTTCCTCATTTTCTTATTCTAGGAATTTATGTTATTAACTTTTCGTCTTTGTTCAATTGGTAAAGTTGAATCATCTAAAAATATTATTGAGATTGGTATTATAGGGTAATTCCGGGGCATATCCGGTTTGACAAAACTTTTCGGGATAATTAAAATAGGAAATTCTATTTTTAAAGCTGAAAATATTTTTATTTGTTACTTGCAATTTTTTAAAAATCAAAATCCTATTAATTTTTTTAAATCGTTTGAGAAGTTTTCTTATTCTTTGAAATTACTTGAAATCACTTGAAATTTTATGAAATCTTTTAAATCCTGTAAAATTTCTTCAAAATTCTAAAACTCTTCTGAATTATTTTGATCTCTCTTCAAATTCCTTTATACATAAATCATTTGGAATCATTCACAATGTCTTGATATCTTTTTAATTGCAAAATAAATGTTTTAAAATCGATTAAAATATGTAAATTCATGTTGATATGAAATTGTCTTGAATTCTTGATGAATCTTCTGAACCATGTAATTGAATTCTTCAATTCATTTGAATCTTTATCAATGTCAAGTAAAATATTTAGTTTAAAATCCATTTTTTATTGAAAATAATGCCAGTTTTCGAATATTTTTAGATTATTCTAGGTATTTGTAAAACTATATAGTATATGATTTGCATAAAAACCACAAAAGCAGGTTTTTTTCTTATTGCTCCTTACGACAAAAAAATATCCTTATACGTAACCTAATTTTTTTCTCATAGGGATTACTGTGAGTCCTGATTTTCGGATTCCTAAATTATACAGAGCTGTATTTGTGCATACTCCCTAGCTAATTTATTGATATTTTCAACTTTACTATTAACTGTTTTGCATTATTTCTTCCTCTTCTCGGTATTCTCCGTCCTAATATCTTTGTTAAAATTAGCTTCTTGCACTTTCTAATTGTATCTTTTATTTATCCTTCTCCAGTATGTTAACTTAAAGAGATGGTGTCAAACTGACTGCATAGATAAACAGTGATTACTTTTTTCGAGAAGAGTATAAAGTCACACCTCGACTGTGATCTTGGGGGCTCTGACGTTGTCGCACATATCATACATATAAATGAGATTTCGTGCTGTCGACAGGTAGGGGTGGATTTGGAGGACCTGCAGGTGGATTTGGAGGCGGAATCTTTGGAGGCGGTACCAGCAATCAATACTTACCTCCGGACGGTGGATATGGAAAATAACTGTAGCACACGATGCTTTTATAACATTCTAATTAATACGTCTCAGCCTCCGACTATTACCAGAGTCCAATTTACAATTGAGGAATTCGTAAATCTCGCTGCCCAATACGTACATCTTTTTTTATTTAACTTGCAATTTAGGCTAAGTCACAACATACGCTTGCTCGTTTCACTTAATGTGGACGACGATATCTTTTTATCTATTAATGTATGTATATTTATGTCACAAGTATATAGTAGTTACGAAATAAATGCATTAGTTCAGATGAGAAACAGTCTTTTTTTTTGTGTTTTTAGACAACTTTACTGAATATAATCAGGTAAGTATGAACTCAGAACATGATTAGCTGCCATCATTCACTATGACCACAAAGTGTTAAGAAGGTAATTATGAATTTACACGTTGCTATTCGGTCCATACAAGAATACATAAACTGCTCGCTAATCGACTCCGCAAGAAGTTACATAACAATGAAAACCTGTGATCCAATGAGAATATTCTCAGACTCGCGGGTTGCTAACGCACACAATGGTTGATGTACATTTACTCGTTTTATTTTCATAAGAAATATTATGAAATTAAGCAGGAATTAAGAAAAGTCAGATAGACATTTAAAATCACCTTAACGTTTATCTGGAAAAGTATTTGAACAGTTTAACTTTAATAGGGCTTTAAGCTGAAGATTCGTTTTTACCAGTTTTAGTAAATTGGTCTAATCCACTAGGACAGCGAAATATATAACACAATGTAGAACCGGTACTCCAAATGATCCTAATTTGTCGAAAACGCGCGATAAGCCAAGCATTTCTTGCGCTCTCTACTCTTCCTTTGTAAGTAGGGATGCAGCATGTGGTACTGATATATCTACTTATAATACTTATACATCCACATCGTATGCTCTCTAACCCATTCACTTGTTCACGTTCCTCTTTCCTCTTTCCTTTACCATTCCTCTGTAGTAAATCTCTCTCTTTTTTCTCTCTTTTTCTTTCTATATCTCCTTCATCCTCTCCCTTATCTTCCACTCTTCCTTTGCCAACTCACCATTATATCCACTTAGCCTTTGCCAAACGATGTTGGCTGCCCTCTCTTTTTTGCTTGACCTTACACGTGATTTCATTATACTTCATCTGACAAGTACAAGCGTGGCTACAATATCAGGGGTAGAAACTTTCGACGCTAAAGAAGAGCCGACAGATTCTGTCCATTTTGCAATTAAACAGAAGTTCCGATCCAATTAACGTCACTTTAATTCACTCTGCTCAGCTTAAAAGGCTTTCCTTTATACTTACAGAGTTCACGATATCAGCAGATTAATCAATATTCAATTATTATACCTGAAAACGTCAGCCGATAGATTGTTATTCCAAACGGCTGATTGTAATCGGATTCCTTTTATAATTTTGTTTTTTTAATAATTTGTATACAAGATTGCTTTTGATTCTTTTTTATTCGGCTGAAGTATCAGACGTCTAATCGGATGGCAATTAATTTTCTTTTTCTTCTTTTAACTGATAAATATAATACAAAGAAGGTCAAAAACAAGACGAGAAATTTTATCTTCATCTATAATTTTACAGAAAATGTATAGCTTTTGATTTACATCAGCTGTAGAAAAGTATGGATTAACCTATATCCAATTTGAAAGGACTTTGTTCTTCATTCTGAATTTTTGAAACGAGTTCACATTGGATTATATATATATATATATATATGGTAAAAAAGACGTAAAAAAAATCTCAATTTTGAGTATCTCATCTTGTAAAATGAAAGTTAAGAAAAATCCAATAAGACGCTCGTTCCCGTAACCAAACTACTAAAATCGAAGAGAAGGAGTAAGTGCAAATCCGTAAAAGCTCCGCCATACTATTTTCCGTCGTGAAGTTTTATGTGCGCATGTATGTATAATGTATATGTATGTACATCATTCAGCTACCTGAAAGTGTTTAATGACACGGGTGTGGCTTCCTAGGCCACAAACCTTCGTATCAGTAAACAACGTTACGTATTATGCCGTTCAAACACATGTACTGCAACAACAGAGCAAGAAACTCGTAACTACTTAGAGAGATGTAAAAGTAAAAAGTTTCGTATGAAAAGTTTCGGCCAAAATGAAATTTCCCCACGTACCGTAAAGCATCACTCTACCTATGTACCTCTTGGTAAAAACTTTCCACAATAATACTCAGAATTGGTGGTAGAAGGAAAATGTATTATGCACGCAGCGAAATATTTGCCTTCATTTTATGCAGGAAATTTAAAAGCTGTGTAGTTAAGGCAATTTTACTCTTTAGTTTTTTATTTTTTTTTACAATAGTATCCAGAAGCATAATAGTGATTATGTCTAACTAAGCAGAATTTCATGAAAGCCAGAATTTTGGATAGTTAAATTTGATGCATACTGGCAAGCATAACCGCAGAGGATCGTGGTTTTCTGTTTCAAAAGATGAATGCGAAGGCAAAGCAAACTAATTTTCACGCTTTTCGTCGAGTTATCGACTGACGGGCAAACTGGATATGTACAGAATGCTTCAGTCTGCGAGTAATTATTGAAAACTAACCGAACTCTAATTGCATCAGAACACGCGAGGCTATCCATTTTACGCAGACTCAAACCTCTAGTCAAAATTCCTACTATAAAGATGTGTTGGGCGTATGAAAAAAAAAAGTTCTCCTCAATCTTAACAACGAGAATTACTCAACCACTGTTCAATGAATCAATTTTTTAAATAGTATCCTCAAAAAACATACAATCACATGTTTACGTGAATCTACATTTGCATAATTATAGTTTTTGACAATTTAAACTCTTATTATTATTAATCTATACATACCATACAATTACAGATTGCTTTGTTTTTAAATTTAAATTGTTATTGCGCCCTTGAATATATTAAGTTATCGCTAAGTATAATGCATAAATTTTCAGAGTAGATAAAAAAATGGCAAGATAAGATGCCCCTGTTTACGACGACCAGTTTAGCGCAGAAGTAGAAGTGGCTACAGTTCATAAGGAAGTATTGAAGTATTGAGTATTCCCATCCCATACATATGCATATCACGTATGTTAACTACGTTAGATTGTACGCTGAACGTACAATCTAGACCTTTCAGTAACAACCTGTAATTATTACAGAGGGTGCGAAAAGCACTCACTTCCCTCAACACTTTTTAACTTAAAACGAAACTTGTTACCAATTATTTCATTATAAAATGAAATGAACACGTGTGTGAAGTATTAAATGAATAAAGATGTCCAGTATCTAGACAACGCGATTTAAAATTGGCCCCTTCATCCTATCCTTTTATTTATTGTTCAGTTGCCACCCTTCAAATTCAGTGATGAAAGAAAAGAATAAATTCTCGATAAGGCTATATTAATTGAGAAATTCGCGGATAAAATTTAGAAACAATTAAGAACTGCAACTCAAAGTTGTGAAAACCGCATCTTGTCAAATCTTAATTACCAAATCTCTATATACTAAATAAACAATTAAGAGTAGAGTTTGAAGTTTTATAAGTGGCTTCTATTAATTACTCTTTATATGGTATATATTATTGGGTAGTAACTTGTCACAAGTAACGAAATCACTAAAAAGTTTTTTGTATGGTCAAATTTGAAAATCGCGCGGTTTTAGAACCTTCGGGTTTCCGTATTGAGATACTCGCATCCTTTATGAGAAAAATCTGAAAGAATAAAAATTGGCAGAAACAAGGGACAAAAAAGGATCTTTAGATTCTCATCTTTATTGATCGATGAAATCAAATACTTTGTATATTGATGGGATAAATTTTGATAAGCGAATAAAAAGGTAGTGATTCAGGCTACATTATATACATATATATATACATAATGTTGTCTGAATCTTATCCTTTTTGTTTTCTTATCAAAACCTATGCCATCAATATACAAAGTATTCGATTTCATCCAGCAATAAAGATGAGAATCTGAGGAATCCTTTTTTGTCTCTTCAGTTCTGTCAATTCCAATCATATACATATATCGTATGCAAACCGATTTCTTATATTCCATCACTATAATTATTGACATCTTTCGATTTATGGAGGTGGGCGGAAACATTCTACTCTCGTTTGCAGACATCTATTATCTCTTTATGTAAATACGTATATATTGTGTAAGAAGATTGGATTATAAATATTCACATAAGGATACATATAAAAAATTAAAGCATTGTGGAGTACGTGACGTAATCGCAGTATTTCGACCGTCATTATACAATTACAGGACGTGGTATTTCGCTGAACCGCATTATATTAGCATACTGCGCAACTATCTAGACAACTACGAGTACACTATCCTGAATGAAGTCACTCAGGCGCTACCTTATTACTGTTCCTGTTAAAGGTTGTGAAAGGTCTGAACGAATTTTTGGAGGTCAGAGATGATTGCTGATGCGTTACTCACATCTCGGATACATCGATTAAATATTCGATTAGGTACATATCTCTCAAGTACAAACAGTTGAAAACTCGAATCGTGCAATTGTCTATGAATCATCTGAATGAAAGGACTTCTCTACTTCATCTTAAAAAATAGGAAACTATATCTTTACTATTGTACCAATGATTCTATAGGGTTTTATATATATATATATAATTTCGATCTAAAATTAATTCTAACTCATGTGAAGAATTCCACTCATGTGAATTAAATCGCAAATATATTTCAGAAAATCTCAAATGTTGCTTTGAAAAAGGCTGAAAATCCATTTTCGAATAAGCAAATTGGATATCACATAAAAATAGTCAAAAACTTCATATTTCGGATAGAAATTTTTAAAAATATTAAATTTCTGTCGATGAGAGTTGATACTTGTCGCTTCTTTCTCGTGTTTACCTCAACATCATATGCCAATTTCCAATTTAAATTACCTAGGTTTCGTGGCTTTTTTTACGTCAGACATGTGGACCATTTCAGTTTTAGGGCGGATGTACCTTTCACAACATTGACAAGTTTTGAGGGTACCCATCGAGTTGGCAAGATGAGTAGCAAATTGTATACTCAAAAACGCTATAAAACGGAATAGGATATCGTAAAATTTTTCACGGAAAACACTGTTCTGGAGAATTTACAAATGTTAGAATCTGCTACGTACTTGTTTGTTCTGTGTTTTATTGGGGCTGTTAATTCAATGCTGTTTTTCGATTAAACCACCTTATTTCGAGGTTTCTATCTTATGCAAGGTATTTCAACAATATTCGGTATTACATGGAATTATATGGAATAAATTTGTTAGTTTGCATCTTGACGTTTGTGTTTACACCAAGTTTCTCCACTCTCAGAGTTAAGATGTTTCATGAACTTGATGCAGGAATATGTGTAACTCTGTTTTACTCTTGATGAACCCTTGACCATCTTTGACCATTTCTAACTAACATATCAAAGTAACTTACCTCTCTGGTGTACCATGAACAGACTTGAGATTCATCAGTGTGTAAATACAGTTTCGCTTAAAATTACACAATCAGTTATACATAACTTTCCCTATATTAGTTTCACCAGTTCATCATTCCCCCTTTCAAATTAAATTTCAAATCAACCCATTTAGTATCTATTCCTCAAGTGATTTCGTCAGCTTTGATAATTGTATCAAGTCGTTAATACAAGTAAAAAACTGTATTCTCCTAACATATGTCTTGACATAACATGTGTTTTTCACTGATAAGTAGTCGGACTTGAATTACGTCATCCCAAGTAGAATAAGAATTTATAGGTAAGACCCGTGATGCTGGGATATAGGCATAAGGCAAAAGATATCGATTTTTGGGATTGCAAGAAGTTTGAATAAATTCAGAGAGTTTAGAAAATTGTGAATGAATGAATTGATGTGATAAAACCTCCTAAAGATTGTTTAAATTTCTGGAATCGCTTCTGAGAATGAGAAATATGGGAAAGGGAACTAATTATTTACAGACTTGAGAAACATCTCTAAAGAACCTGTCCGGGTAACTTGGTAAAGAGGGATAGGTAAGGAGATCATAAAAGCTAATGTCAATCAAGCTTCCGTAATAAATCATTTAGTCTTTGAATGTTTAAAAGGAGACGGCTGAAGCAGTTGAATAGATTGGATGTTAATTTAGTTTGAGGCTTTATCGACAAGATATTTTGGATCCATTAAGCTACGACGTTGATGCAGAGTGAATAGTGAACTTTATGCAAAAGCTAGAATTCATCGATCATGCTGGGGGTGCAAGGGTGGAGACAAAGCCATAGGTAGAACAATGTTGCGGTAATCGTGGTCTGCCAGTACGTTTCGTCTCTAGCCCGGTTCATTACGACTCTATGCAAATGCATTAATGGGCCTCCATTTCTGCACATCGTCTGGCCTAAGTGCCAGCCGCTGGCGACCCGTTAGTTCACTGCAACGAATCGATTTAATGCTCCTACTCTATCGCCCATCAGGCTCAACTCAGTAATAAGCTCGAATCTGACACCATTCCCGTTGACTCGCCACCGCCGAAGTACAACTTTATAATTGAAGTAAACTCGAGCAAGTTCCAAAGGAAGTAGATAGGGCAGAGAAACACGCATGAGCTTGTGACTTGCGGACCACCCTGCTTACAATTAGCTGCAACTTCTCGAGTATTACGTTATTAAATTCGATCGTCTGCGAGCTCTTAGTGCTGAGAGTTCTAATTCACTGTCAATTTTACAATGTAACTTTGAAAATTCCTAAATGAAATTCCTGCTTAACACATGGGCAAGTTACGACAGTATTTCTTCGTTATCATGTGAATTGTTAAAAGCAACTTTACTGCCTGAAACATCTATACAGATTTACCTATTACGATGTTAGAAAAGCAATATTTTATCCCGGAAGTTAAGTAAGGCAAGCATGTTTTGTCAAGACATTAAAATATAGGTATAAAAATAGAGTGATGTGTGCTATTTTCACAAGTTGTTAATAATCGAATTGTCAATTCAAATGTATTATGCGAACACTGGTTAAGATAATAAATAATTTAGGTATATAAAAGCAACTTGTATGATTGACTTAGTCAATTTCTGCGCCTGAAGCGGATTAAAGCAAATGTTGATATAGTGATTAATCGTACAACATTGAAGACGTGTAGCTGCTTTCGGAAACCATGTAAACGGTAAGCAAACTATCCTCAAAGCAGTTCGACCGAATCTCTTCGTCTATTGACCAAGTGCTGATGTGGTTACAGTATTTGATATTTGCGTTATGTTAAAACAACTTGACTTATCATTGTCGACAATCATTATTATCGTAAAAAATCTTCTGCAATTCAGCTCAACAGCTCAATCGGTGAAAATAATTGTGAATGACCCAACTAAATTTGATTGCCAAAATATCACTCATTCATTTTCAAGAGAAATTTTAGTTTCATTAATTATACATTTATTGTTTTAAATTTAGCTTGCTTCTGTTATTCAAATGCAGGACACCATTAATTATTATCGCTTATAATTGAATTAAATTTATTCTTGTATGTACGAAATTGAATAACTCCGCAATTTGAGTATTATAGAAAATACATTATTCAACTGTCTGATACCACAAATCCATTCGCTTGTTATATTAAACTCTAGAATTAAAAATTTTTATCGACAGCTAATGATTACATAACAATCGATAAGTGAGACAGAAGCTACTATATATTTTTAACGAGAGTTATTTATTGAAGAAGGGAAAAACTGATGGGACCTTAGATTATTAATGTTAAAGTGCCTGTCTCATTAATCAGATGGCTAATACAACGCGTAAAGTTGCTATGTAATTGCGCGCCTTTTATTATATCCGTATTTATACTGTTTCAAAGTTCACGTGAGTTCAACCTCTTCATTAAGTTAGCTCTCAATGCCTCCGACCCCCCAAGGTACTGAAATCCCGGGCTTACCGAGTAGCAACGGAAAGCAATGGCCCCCATAACTTGGCTCCTTGATCCTTTTCAATTAAAGTTAACATTAAACAAAGGAATTTTATTAGCTGTACTATTAAAACAACAAGATCTTAGTTTTAAAATTATTTTATAACTAGCAAAATTCACGCGCGTGATTCGTTTCTTTTTGCTTATGTTAAACTTGTTTATCATATCATTAATTTCAATATTACGAAACAATTTTCGAGAAATCGGGCAAATCAAACAAGATTTCAAATATTTTGAATGGGTTTCAAGGATTAGAAAAATCTCAAGGGATTTCAAATTGGAAATGGTTTAGAATTGTTTTAAAATATTTTATGTCAATTTCCATCGCAGTTAGCAAAATATATCGATGGACATTTGAAGATAGATTTTGATATAGTGACTAATCGTTCTACGTTTTAAAATGAATACAAAATATTTTAAGACTTGAAATCCTATGAAACCTTTTGCATTTTCTTGTAATTCGTGAACATCTTTGAAATCTTCCAAAGATATTTATATTTAATCGGTGAAGATCGTTTTCAATATTTTGGAGAAGCTTCAAGTGGACAGAATAAATTAATGAATCTTTCGTACTTTATACGTACTTTCTTTATACATATGTACTTGTATATTTTAAAATTTGGTGGTCATATCAATATGTTTAGGTATAACATGATTTTTCTATTTCATCTTGACAGGTTTCTCTGACACGCCAGTCCAAGTAGAACAAGTGAGACTTGGTAAGACACATAATTTATTATTAGATACTCGTGTAGGTATTGATTTTACTACGAAAAGCTTGAAATATTTTAAACTGGAATACAGTCTATTTTTGCTTAATTTTTTACAGATATTCATTGAATCACGTTTAATAAAAGGTTCTAGAGGGTGAAAAAAATGTGCTAAAAATGATCTATTTATTTTCAAATTTAAACTCAATTAATTAAAAATTCATATTAAATTTCGTCACGAAATAATCCAATAACTTTCTGCTTGAAAATCATCCATCTCACTGGTTTCATATTAAATATCCGAATTTACCACATTGCAATTGCACAGGGAATGAGAAGTAATTTCACAGGAAGCCTGCTCATTTGTCCAAGATTATTGTTCATCGTCAGACTGATATATTCGAGACATTCTCGACTGTTGAGTGCAATTTGAAATTTCGGTAATATAATAGCTACTCGCTTACTTTGTGTATAAAGTATATGAATTAATACGCATCAAATAACAAATTTTATTTCATATTTAAATAAGATTTGTAGATCTTTCTAATATGGAGAAACAAAGGATATTTTTTTATTATATTGTTCAAAACTGATGTGATCCTCTTTTTCTCATTTGAAAATATACAAAAAAATGTTAAAATTATCGATATTAAATGCCAAGGTAAAATTTGTAGTTCACTTGTCGATTCATGTTAATACTTGATTATGACACGTTCTGAGAATGATAATCAAAAATAGGTGGTAGCCAGAATTATTGGCAGTGTGTATCCGCGTGCGTGAACATCGCGAATGCTTCGCTCAGCACAATAGGCATCCTCCTACAAAAGACATTCTTGTCGAGTCGATTCTCGAGGCGCGGCCTCTACCTTTTGTGGCCTCTATATCTTCATCCGTCTCCCTTTTCCTCTCATCTTACCATCATCAAATCAACTATCCGATCTGTAACAATTTATCTATATCCTTCATTTGAATTTATTCCCATAAAAATTTCCGTTCACTCGATACTTAAATATTGATCTCACCAATAATATGAGAATCCTTGCTATTTACATATATTTTCTTGAAGTAAGTTGGAAAGTAATCTAAACGTTTAACCTAGTCACGAAAATCGAGAAAATAACCTGACTACAGATTAAATTTTAGCTTTGAAATATCGCACTGTATATCAGCCTGCAATAAGCATTGCCTCATGCAGAATTATTATCGTTATCCGCGAGAAAAATTATAGCAGAATAAATGTCAGTTATTGCCGGAGTAACAAGAAATTATAGGATGTTGATGGAATGCTGGATTTTGCGGCTGATGCTTTCCTCAATGCGTCTCTTCATGCTGGTGATAACAATGCGCAAACTCATTTGCTACCTGCTGCGTCAGAACTTTAAAGTTAATTCATTTTCTTGCGCAATAAAATCGTTTGAAATCAATTAAAAACCAACTGGAATATCGTGGCTTCTGTATGCGAAGAGAAACGCTCATTATATTCTGTTAATTATTTAGTAAATTTAAACTATTTGGAATTTAATTCTGATCTTAATTCTACCAAACAATGCAAATGTTGCTAATTTTTTTCAACATTTCATACATTTTTAAGCGCCATTTGTCTGATTCGCCTAAAATGACATTTCATTACGATTCTATTGTGTATCGTCTTATCTGCCGAGTCTAGAGTTTGCTTATCCTTACCCTACTTTATACCATCTTGATTTTCTCGCAATCCGGTAAATAATCCTCGCTGCTCACAAATCCTTCTCCCCTGTCTACCCCAATCTACCGTCGAACACCCTAATTCACTCTAATTCTATTTAATCGACTCCCATTTTGCTCACTCTCCATTAATACATGAATTTGCTACTGTACTCTCTCTCTCTTTAGTTTTGATTTTATCTTGAAAATAAATATTGAATTATTAGATACAGAAATGTTACCTTCTTCTTGATTACTTTTTATGTACGATATTCCTCATTTTATAAAAGAATATCGCTTCAGAAGATGTACGATTTATACAAATAAAGACTGTTTCCTCTTTAGAATTGATATTTTTCTTCATTTTTTTCCCAAGGTGAAAACGTGCAACTGATTTTAACAAAATATTCTGAATAATAAGTAAATGTTAACAATGCAAATGTTAACAATGTAAATTTTATCCAGGAGCTTCTTAGATATATAACGAGAATAAACGAGTTGTGTGTTTCACTAGTCGTAGATATGCAAGATGATATAGAAGTTGAATATTGATGAATATGAATGTGAATAGGAAATACCATGACTATAATATACTCAGTTGAATAAAGTTCTGGCAGCCATTCTAAAGAAAATTGATTTTCTCATTACATTTTCTTTCATGAGATAAGTTTCATTTAAATTATAAATGCAGAGCTCTTTGAAAGCTTTTACAAAAACAATTGTTCTTTTAATATAATGTCGTGCTTTTCGAATACACAAAAGCTATTCTAAACTTATTTAAAAAGAAGAAAGTTATACCGTGGCTAGAAATAATAATCTCTAATACTAAAAAAATGTCAGTGATAAAATTCTTTTCAATTATATATCACAATTAAAATGTTCAATTTAGGAAACTCTTTAATTATAAAGCTCCACGTAATCAAGTAAGTATCAATCAATGCAGTGAAAACTTATGAATTTTGCTTCCAGAGAAAAATAACTGACGATGCGACTACTGAATATTCAAACCTGCAAAGTGGTTCTCTATGTAAAATTCAGGGAGTTCATCATGTAACTTTCCCATTTTCCAAATTTCACACTTTTCCATTGTTCTTAAACGTCTTAGTACTTTTCTTTTGTTTTTCTACTAGGAAATAAAAATAAACCACAGAAATGGGGAAGTTAAATTATTGACCCCCCTAGTATTCTTTTCCATCCCAGGTTAATAATTTTATAATATTTTTTTCAGTAACAAATTACTGTTATTGCACTATTACAAATAATGTCCTCTCAATGTTTAAGTTAACATTATTATTTAAGTTGCAAGTATGTCAGTAAATTAGGAAAAGTATAAGGGAGAGAAAGCAAACCACAATTTTCTGAAAAAGTCTCATCTTTCCTAAGATGAATCTCCTCTTGCGATCTTATCACCCAAGGAAAGAACCCTATTATGGCTTTATCTCTCCTAAAACTTATAATTGCTCTAATTAAACTTTCCCTACAAAGTGTTTTAAAGGAGAACTAAGTGAAAATCGTAAAAGGATGTAAAACTAGTCCAGAATGAGGTGATAACTTGAAACAAAGATGAAACAAAGAAAGATCAATATCTTTCGAAAATTTTCAATTCCTCTAAAAGGAGAATTGGCTGCGGTCCAAATTTGTTCCAAAGGCAAGATTGTAGGCTTGTCTTGGCGAATCCTTTTAAATTACGTAAATTGATCTAAGAGTGTTAAATTTGCTACCCGGTCCCTCACAATTATACGCTGTAATAGATCGAGTTCTCTAGAAAGTCGATGATGAACGAGAAGTGTCTTATAAGGCGCGATCTCTTCGATAATCGGGGTATTCGTCGATGCTGCATCAACTCGAACTGCTCCCGTGACATTAAAGAGGCACACCCAGAGGCCTAGACACTCTACTGGTCCTTTTACAATTCACACGCAAGCAACGAGGTAGCGCAAACAACAACACTAACCGCGAAGGTAACACAAGAGAGCAAATGCAACACAAGAGCACGAGCTACAGCAATAGCAACAGCAACATCAGCGGCACCTTCCTTCCATTTTCATTCCGCTCCATTCCAACCATCTTCACCATAGCTAACCTTCCTCTTTGATGACCTTACCCAGCCACTCGTCATTCCTCCGGCACCACGAGATGTTCTCGAACGATTTGCATAAGACTTGAGTGCCAAGCGAATGCGAGGTCAAAGCTCGTGCCTTTGACTCTACTCAGCCCAGGGAGCTTCCACCTCAAATCGCACCGAAAAACATTCGATTAACAGAGTGTCTACTCATTTTCGCCCACCAAATTCTCGATTATTTCATGGTTTATTTACAGTTTTTTCTGGTCGCAAATTTTAAATCTTTAAATAGAAGCTAATATAAAATCTGGCTGGCGATTCGGTGGACGATATCAAACTCCCGGTCATTTATTGGATTCAGAGTATCAAAAAAATTCCCAAAAAATGTCAGGATTTTAAGATATTTCAACTTTAATTGATTTCTAAAGAAAAGGGCCATTTTTCGGAGTCTACAATTTGAAAAATTTCGAATAAATAATCACAAAAAGTTCTTCATCAATAAGGCCGTTTTTTGTCAACTGCTTTAGTATTAACGGGACCTCAATAGGACTAAGTTTAGATTAAAAGTTAAAACTGGACCAGTAATTACATTTTAAAGTTAGTATAAATCTTTAAACTCTCAATATGTTGAAGAAACAAAAGAAAATTACTTTTGTTCTCTACGAATTCACATAGAAACTCCGCTCATCACTATCTTTTGACGCGACAGAGTCGGGTCTTATGTTATAACGTGGTGACGTATAAATTAGTATTCGATTAATCCTCCGCGACAACATTGCCCTGTAATGTGTAAATGTTTCTAACTCCACGCTTTTAACAATCACGGTATGTGATGTAAATTATCGATTGCTAGATGAAGGAGTAAAAGCTAACAGAGGCTCTCATCCAAGAAATTTTTTGATGTGCATCTCAATAATCTTCAGATACAGATTACTTCAAAGGTTTAATAGTTTATTGTCTGAGGGAAAATAAAAGTATGATTTAAGATCAATTGGAGGAAAGAGTTATGTGATTATCGTGAAATGGTAATCTTAAAATGTTGCATGCAAATGTGAAGTAACAGTTTATGTGTTTAACATTTATAATTAAATCTGATTAAAAATAGATACTATAAAGTTAGATTAAAACTTGTCGAATATTCTAATCACATGAATTTCCGGGTTATTGTCATTTTTTTTGAAAATAATTCTATAATAAGAAAGTAAAGAGATTGCTAATTTGCTTTTCCGTATTAAATTCTAAGCATTGTTTAAAAAATAAAGCTTCATTCATCAGTAAATACTAAATACAAATAATGAATTAATAATACTATTTATATAATACTATTACCGTATTTCTGATTTATTATTCTGGTGACATTTAGAATCTGGCATATTACATGCATCTCTTCCTTATGAATAAAATGATGAAGTTATCACCAAATGCGATCAGGGAGGAATTATTGAAAGCCTTATCTAAAGAGCAACATATAATAAGGAACTAAATATACTGCAATTAACATTTGCTCTACATTTTAGTGAATGCTTCTATTGTACATAAATCCAAAGGAATTCATTCAAAAATTTACAAATTTTAATATTTATATTATCTACAGCAAGCATTTTTTGCACTGGCCTTTCAGTAATTTATAAACTTACATCAGCAAAAACAGTAGAGTTCAAGTATATCCTAGGTCTGTTCAGGAAAGTTTCGACATCAATGAAAAGTAGGTCAGACAAAAACTATCCAGAAAGTTATAATTAGGACATTTAAAAATAAATATTGAATGTACTTTATTATAACAAAATGAAAACTTCTCTATATTATATTCTCGATATTATTATTCTCATGTGACTGAAGTGTGTGCTTTTTATTAAATAGATAAAAAAAATCTACGAATCACTAAAAAAAAGTAAATATACTTTAATTCGTTGATACTATTACAGTTTCATGCAAAAAAATCCACAATGGACTTGCAATTCAGTTTGAAACCTTCTGAAGCGCTATTTGCACAAGAAATTCTACATAATTTTGTCCGATTTTGTCAAGTAGAAAGACTTTTGCAGCTGAAACAAGTTACCAAAGTACACGTTGTTCCCCGAGGCGAAAAGAAAGATCAAGAATTTCGAATTCAGGTAGCTCTTGAGCTTATGATATAATTAACTGCAAAACAAAAAAGCTGCAAACCATATTAAAGTAATTTTGTGATGCAAGATGAATTTACTGACTTCTCTATTTACATAAATTCGCACAAATATATTTAATTTCAAGAAAATACATTTTTGTATTATAAAAAAGATGTACTATTTTAGTACATTGTAAATTTTAATAGCTGCTAAAATAGTTACTGTGAAAAGATTTATATATTTTGTGAATTCAGCATCAGCAAATATTTTTGTCTTATTTATAAGGCGTTGTTATCGAATACATCCAAAATCAATTGAATGTTGGGTAAGTGTAACTGCAATTCGTAGAAGAAACACTCTAGATAGTGTAATAATTGAACAAGGTGAGGTCCAGCAATTTTTTTCACATTACAGATGAAATTGTTGACTCACTCGTTTTTCCAGAGTTAAGACAATGGCGAAATTAATAAGGAGGAGAGCGAATCTCAGGATCGTAATTTATCATGATGATTAAAGACGAGTGGGTAGTGAATTGCACAGACTTGCCGTCATAAATTCCACCGTGTATAAGACATCGTGCAAGGAACTTTAACGTAATACATAAATACTGACCATCGGAATAACGCCAAAGATGTTAAATATTGCACCATTCAATCGCCTCACTCCACTCATCACAAATTCAATGTCGATTTTTCGATATAAAATACTAACAGAGACTAATCACCTACTCTCGAAACCGCGGTGGCAAGTAGATCCATCTTTAGATAGACTTCCGTTGAATGAAAGAATGATGAAAAATCCAAGATAAAATAATCAATCGAGCGATTCATAGAGATTTCTCGAGTCGATAAGTAAATATAATAAATCTCTATTATTCCCTCAGATGATTAGTGTGCAATACATCATATAATGCATAAATTGGCAGTGAAAAGTCACTGAAAAAACACTCAAATTATCAGGGAAAATTCACTTATTTAAATTTAGAAACTATATAGCAGATTAAAAACTCTAACTATTTTGCAATGTTTTCATCAATATTCCTATCTACTACCACTAATTAACTTTCGCGTTACATATGTTATGTACTGATGATGAAGCTACTCTCAATGATTTTATCTTAAAAGAAAAAGGTGCACTTTTCTAGATGCATATTTTATATACATGTATATGTTGTTAATTTATAGTTCTAAAGAACGAAGCATTTCCACATAAAGTTTAGTAACGCGACATGATCTCTGCATCCATATTATCTGACCTGCCAGTGAAGAACTCATCAAGTCTAACCTTATGAACACATACACACTGTGGACTGGATACGATATCTACCTTTCTACACCGTCGCATTCAATACGAGCGATCCTCATTATTTTCAGTCGCTTTATATACTAGCCAGTGAATCTCGCTCATACAGTTCTTGTGACTATAGAAATTTTAATGGAATCCACCAACTTAGGAAAAGGCTAAAGAGAATTATTTAATTAAGTTCTCTTTCACCATTCTCGTTTTATAAGTATATATGGTATATAGCTAGATGAATAATGCAAAAATTTAACATAAAGCTTTCTAGATCCAAAAACTACGTACTTAGTGTGCAAAGTTGTAAGTTTGGATCTTATATTTTTGGCCCTAAAGCCAAAAACATAAAATGAGGACTGCAACTATTCACATTTTTATATTTTCCTCATTTGTAATCTCCTCCTCCCATGGAACTTTTATTTTTATTGTTTGGAAAGAATTAAATTTTTAACTGAACAATTTTCATTGCACTATATTAAATTATATTATTATATTACATTATTAAAATATTCTCTGAATTACGTATTTTCGCAGTAAACTAATTGTGTCATGAACTGAATATTATAGTTTCAACAATTGAGTAAAGAAAAGGAAGACTTCATGCGTGTCCTTCTATTAATTTCTTTTAACTATATCCTAGATTTGAAACAAATGAATCTTCTATGTAATGTCAACTATCTAATTTAGAATTCGAAATTCTGAATAGATAAAAACAGATTAATTTCAATTAGAGATACTCTTGATAGCTACTTGCCATTATAAGTGAATGTATATTATTATTTTGTAACTTTAGATATAATTACCTAGCAATAAATTTTAATAAAAATTGGAGGAAAGATCAATTTTATGAGACAATGAAGGGTCATTTGACCGTATTGCAGAATTTTTGTTGCAATCACATATGTATTTACAACTAATGAGGCTACGGAACATTAACCGCGAAGATTCCGAGGATTTCTTCTGTAAATTTTCTCCGAACATCGAATGGCACGTTGAGAAAAATTGCTTTCGCTAAATCAAGAAATGGCACTCGGGCAAAGTCGATTCTGAATCGCGAAGCAAAGTCGGCAGCTGCTGCGATAAATCATTTTATAAAACTTAGTTCGCCACATATTGCGCTAAGAAAAATGATATAACATATGAGCAGGCTAAGAAATTCTCAGATCCATCAGATGCGCTTATTCTCTTGATCCAGTTATAAAATACAGAAACAGATAACATGTTACTTCATGTCAGAGAAAATCGAGTTTTTGAAGGCATTAATTTTTAAAAAGGAATGTCTTGAAAATTTTACGGAACCAATTTATGAATTACAGCTATATCAGAGTTGCAGGTCTCACAGTCCCCATGAGAAAAAAAGTAGGGTACACACGATACTTATAGGGGATTTTTTTATAATAATTATTTTGAGAATGATTTGACTAACGATTTGAAAATAAATATCTTCTATTATTTTAATTACCTGATTTTGTTAAACCAGAAATGACTCAGAATTATCCTATAATACCAATGTCAATAATTTTCCAGATGATTCAACTTTATCAATTGAACATAGGTGAAAAAGTCACAAATTGCCAGAAGAGATGGAAATTTTCTTGAAAGCAGGGGAAAAAGGAGGAATGTTTTGAAAATTTAAATAAAAATTTTACACTATTGACTAAAAATAGGGTACTTTAGGGACCTCAGCTGAATGTAGAGGACAATAGTGGATCTAGGGACCGGTCTGTGAGGCCTGGAGTTGTTATGGCTAGCGCCGCTACTAATTATTTTTTTATGCCTGGTTGATGACCCTGCTTCTCCAGTTGAGATGCCTTCGTTCCATTTACTTAATTCTTTTTCTGATTAATGGCCAGCTGATCATACAGTATAAGCGATTATACATATCTAATTATACATTTTCGCATTACAGATTACACACATCTCAAGATTGCAATATAAGATTTTTAACCTATGTGTATTGTGTATCGAATGCAACGCCTCTTACAATGTTGAAGTAAATAATGATTCGTTTGCTGCAAGTGGACGCATTAGGAATTCGTCCGCCTATCGCCTCGTGGAATCTTGCCGCTGGAAGGTCAAAGCACCGGCAACGCGATATAAGTTATAAGGTCCTGCATGAAATTGTAGAAATATCAAATTGTTCCCATCGCTTGTGAAGAAATCATCAGAGACCGTATTCATCATCGAACAAAAGCCGTAACGAAACATCCGGTGAATTTAGAACTGATCCCATCTCTCATTATTCCACTAAGAATCGTACCGGTGTTATGCATCAAAACGTGCATTATTTCGTTTTTGCCACGCTGTGCCAAGAAAAAGTGACATCAGACCAAAAAGATTTCGATAAATCAACTGATGAGAAAAATGACATTATCAAACGAAGAAGCCTTATCGTTCTGTATGCGAATATTTGAAATTATATCTTGAAAGTCTGAATGGAAGAAGCTCATAAACGAACCCGGATGCTATATTATTCAATAAATAATATTTGAATAAAGTGGAATCTTCAATATGCTTCTTTACATAATCTAGATTGCATCATGAAATAAAACACTTTATTCGGTGTAATTGTATTTTACCAACTTTTACTTCCAATTTCGTGAATGCATAGAATTTATCTGAATCGTAATGAAATTGTATAAGAATGAAATGTAGGAAATAAGTAAGAAGAATTTTAAAGTTTATTTTTAATTATAATATAATTGCGTAAGGAGCAAAGCAAATTCCATTCCGAGTTAGTTTTACTCGATGTAATTATTTGACACTAGAAATTATTCGACAGCGGAAATAGAAATCCCGAATGGAAGTTGGGGCCATCTTAAGCATGCCACCACCCTTTACTTAAACACTCATGTTCGATGCGGAATGAAATTATACGTCACAATGGCATCGTAAATATTCATGCTCTTATATTACTACCAGCTGCGCCCTACATCCCATACTACGACGAATGGAACACAATAAGACGTTGCAATGAGACTAGATAATGTCTTGGAAAAGAATGGATCCCGTAAAAAGAATAGCATGAAAATATATCGGGGACAATTTATTTTCTCTTAAGTCAGCATACATCTTCTTAGAGGGCAAGCTTCAGATATTTCATGTAAAAAGAAATTCCAAATGCTCCTTGGAAATAAATACTACTATACACAAACTGACGAGGGATACATAATTTGACTAAAATTTAAATATACAATGAATAATTTTCAATTAATTTCACTGTATATATATATTATTAATTGTCCATATAATCTTCCCTGCGGGCAGTAGCGCACGTATAATTATTGCTAGCATATACAAAATTATTGTAATTAAAAATAAATATTAATTCTCTTCTAATTGAAGTATATTTACGACTCAGCATCTACTTTCTCAAAGTGTTCAATAAATATATCGCATTCTGTTTTAGTTGCAAATCTAAAGATTTAATAAATCCAATAAATTATGCACTTAAGAGCACAGAATATCTCTTACGTGTGTAACCTATGCCTCAAAGAACATATAATCATCAATGATAGTAATGGATCTTCAGTAATCTCAGAACTAGATTCACACCGAGACTAAAATAAAGAAGAAGAGGGAGCAGATTAATGCACGCGACCTGATGAGTATACATTATGAATAGGTACTGGATTCACGCATTAACCGCTGATTATATAACAGTGTTATGAATTGGTATGAAAGATTAATTCGTGATTAATTCTCGCAAAGCAGAAGCGAGAAACCTTAGTCTATGATTATTCGCGCTTTAGATTAGACTCATCGTCTTCTCGTGATCAATCATTTCGCACAAAATGTTAAAAGTTCTTAAAATGAAGTCTCTAGTCGCCGAATAAAACTATGAGGAAGATTCAACATATCAAGAGATCATGAGGGTCACACAACAGGTTTTGAGCAACTCTAGTTTAACGATTATTTCTAAATGTTTTACTATGGAGTTACTCCATATAATTACTTGTCATGTGAAGGTATACGAAATTGATTTTTCATGGCACCCTCTAGGAAATCTGGTTTCACAATCGAATAATGGAATTAACGATATCCTCTCAAGAAGCCTTTCGTCCAAAGGGTCAATCACAGTTGCCCTGTAAATCTACGGAACGAGATGTTCGAAAGTTAGTCCGGCGTAACAGTACGACTCTCATGTTTGTGTAACCGATGAAAAGTGAAAAGTATCAATTTTGTTGTACATTATTCTGTTACAGCTGTTTCATAACTTCCCAAGTCAAAAAGGGCTTCTTTCTGACTGCAATATATTTTTGATAGTTACAAAAGGGAAATTCTGAATTCATTGCAGCAACGTTCCCCAATTACCCTTAACAAAAATTGTTACACAATAACAATTAGGGGTTATTCATGAAATACGTGACATCTACAACCTTTCTCAGGCTCGCAAAGATCATCATAACCCTTTCTTTTTAGTATCACGTATTTCATGGATTACCTCTTACTTTAATAATATTACTTTTTGAATGAAGAACGCTCCTAATCCCCCTTTCGCAAGGAGCTAATGGAATCAACGGAAAAGATTGCGAATAAAATAGGTAAAAAAAACATGCATTTCATTGACCTTTCGCCCTTATAAAAATTAAGCGGCGTTCGATCGGTGATCAAATGGATTGAAACGCTTCTGCCGGTGCCAGTGCAGTAAGTCTACTTTTCTAAATACCCGTGGCATAACTAAAGACGGCGCAGTGCGACGGGGCACCTAGATTCCCGGCAAACAGTAGGTCATCTGTGAGTAGAGCGAAGTTTTCACTTTCATCCTGACCGAGAGAATAAATGCCTATATGGTAGATGCCTAGATGCTTCGATGCGCAGCGGATGCAGCCGGTAGACCCGAGTTAACTGTGACACGCCGACTTCGACAGAAAATCCGATACACATAACCTTCCATTGAATTCGCGGGTCGTGCGAATTCCCAGTTCCACTTGGCTTCCATAGTTCCACCTCTTGTAACCAACTCGGAACGCCCAAGCTTCAACCGTACCCGTTTTATAAACCAGTCACCAGCTAAAACGCGCTCCACTTACGATAGGAAATGAATTCTTCTTCTTCGTTTTTTTTTACGACCCACCGAGCTTACGACTAATCCTGCAAAGTGAGCTTATCGCTTAGTACCTTTGATCACGAAACTTTCGGTATGAGTACAGGAACAGTGTTTCTCAACAAGCAACTAGCTAACTAGTTTTCAGCCCCTTCAATAGTTGAATCACGTCCGCTTTGAAATACTAGTGTTTGGACTCGAAAGCGAGAAAAGGAACGCGACATTTTTTTCACCTTGAAATAAAGAAATAAACGAAAACATCTTTGTTCAATTTACTACGAATATATTATTCATTTATTATACAGAGAGCGAGTGTTGTTTTTCTGCTCAAAGATGGCCGGATATGTATATTGTGCATGTTTACACATATCGATTATTAATTCTTTCTAGATAATTAATCACCTTCTCACGCTATGACACCCTCTACCGAAGGTTTAAACATAGTACATAGCTCATTAGTATTGTCAAACTACATGACGGTATAATTTGTCATTAACGAAATAAAAATGACAGTATAATTGATAAAAAGTAAAGGAAACGAAAAAGTCAAGATGCCAGCTGAAGCTTTTCACTGATTGTCCTGCATTATAGATAGGCTGATGGTTAGTATGTTACAGTTGGACAATAAAACCATCAAAATGGACAGCTACTGCATTCGAATGTTTACCGATCACTTTAGCAGACTTGGATGGTTGATGAAGTTTATGACCGAGAATGAAGCGCACTGAAAACGCTGTAAAACGGTTACGTTTGCGTCTCGCATGGCGTAAACAAGGAGTGATCGATTGCAGATACAAGGCGCAAGAATTGTGGTAAATACCATTCTATACCGAACAATTCCTTGACATTACTCAAGAAACTCAACAGAACGTTCGCATTATGTACTTTGCACTAAAGACTGTGCGCATAAAACGTCAAAGGTTAAGTTACATGTTAAATTATGAACAATTATGAAAAATGAACTACGTGAAAAACCATCTCTCTACTGAACCACTGTAAAATCCTTTTTAAGTCGTTTTACGTGTTTCTAGATTAGATGAGTAGTGATAATCTTTAGAATAAATGATAATTACAATCTCAGATTATCACGTTTTGTTTTTTTTCTGCCGTTTCATACTTATTATGCAAAAAATCATTTTTATCTTAGAAAAGCGTCGAAGCTTCTGCTTGAATATAATAAGGTACCTTACTTTACCTCCTTAACTGTTTTTTCTTCACTTATCAGCGCATCGATGTTGTTAGTAAAGATAACAAAAAATCTACATTTTTTTACAGAATGGGAAATTATTCGTAACTGAACAGAGATAGTAATATTTCCCGAACCACGGACTCGTATGGAAAAATTTTGGGGCAGACTTAAGTTAAGTCGGGGCCGAATTTAGTCCAGCTATTATATAATCCAGACGGACTAATTAGGTCCCTATCAGACCCTATCAGATTGCAAAAGATTCTAAGCGATTTTAAGGAATTTCAAAGTATTGTTTGTTAGTTTATGAATAATGCAATGTAAACAATGTTAAATCTATAGATTAAATTCAATAACACTGACAGTTACTTTACTCATGCTTATTGAATTATTGATCAGGCGTGACGACACAGTGACGCAATAAGCACGTCAATGAATTTTCCGAGTGGCGTGGACGCGTTAGTTTCAAACATGAAGGGCCTGTTCTCGCTAGACACCTAGTCATTCGTGTTTAGCTAGCATGTAGAGTAAGACAGACTACTGTCTAGCCACAAATGCGCTGTTACTTCTGGCACATCGTAAAGCTTGCTAGCACAAAGTGCCGATACTATAGACATGTCGTCCTATCATCCTATCGAAGGATGGGATAAATCTCCCTCCCTTACTAAACGCTCAATGACAAGATGTTGAGCGTCGTTGGAAAGATTGCATGGATCCTTCGGAACATAAGAAATAGTTCGCATCAACTCTATGCTTTCCACATGACATCATCCTTTCATCGGTTCATGCGCATTATGCACATCCAAAACCTCTTATTCATGTACTAGAAATGGAATCTTAACTTCAAGAATCCCGGATTACAATTAAAAAATGTTGTGAATAAATTAACACTTAAAAACAGGCGAGAATATATCCTCACTTCATTTAATTAAATTTTAGTGCAACACTGTATATTAGCACGGCAAGTAAATTAATTATCTGCAAAAGACAGAAGGAAATATCCAGTATATTAATCTTTAAAAGAAGTATAAAGTAGTTGAGTAAATAAAGAATGAGAACTGGAAATGCGACTTTTGTATAATTAAGAATCCATTTTTGAAGTATTTTGATAAAAGCGAAGAATCGTTTTAAAGTTAACTATATTTTTTCGTTAAGTTAATGTTGGCTGTCTCGTACAAAGTACGAAGTCAGATGCGGCTTACGGAACTTAGAATTTTTCGCTTCTATTTTGTATACGTAACTCGGGTCACGCAAACGAAAAGCAACGATCTTGGAACGCGAACCTTAAGGTTAAGCAGGATGAAATGTCACGAACGTCGAACAATGTGCACGCGAGCGGGGGAATACTTGTAGATCGGTCATGACTTGAACAAAAAAAAACATGCTATCCGCTAAGTATTAACCGAGCGTAGAATGTCAGCTGTAAAATGACGGGGAGTCGAATTAAAAGTAAATTCGTCCTTATACAAGAACTCAAACCTTGACTTTTATCGATCCATACCACTTTCCCTTTAAGAAAATTCTATTGACTAAAGATGCTACTTGACAGTGAATAAGTCCTTCGTTCAATCAATTTTCAATTGTATCAAAGCGAATATAGTATGATCAAATGTTACAATGAGAAGGCATTGCTACAGAATATCTTGATTCTTGGGACACAAATAGGATAGCCTGAAATATTCTTATATTCACTAACAATTACAAAGTATAATCCACTTCTATAAGCTCTAAAATATAGCTGCATGAAGTAAAAATATCTCTTGTCGATGCATGAGCCATAAATCGTGGGCGTAAACGTAAAATGTCAAATGTACTGTCAAATGAGAATCGATGATCGTTAAATCGTTATACATCTTAAGAGGTGCTAGTGTAACTGCAAATTGGCAAAAGCATAGTGGTTTCAAACTGTGTTACAAAGCGGAGCGATGTTGACCTAATGATACTGAAGCCGATGACTTAGGTATACTTATATGTTATAATCCTATAACTTAAATGCGGTCTGACATTTTGCTAGTCTCACTACATTTGACTGTGTTGCACATTGTATTTGAGGAGTAAATTACGATGAGGTAGCCAAGTAGTTAGTTGTTAGATGATTAACAAAGTTCTTAGATTTAAGTTCCGAGTAATTACGGACCAAGCACCATCTTTAGAGATTTAACGATCGCTCAAGGCGCGTTGTCCTAATAAAGCGCTGATATTATACCGTGACTGAGAATGGAAACCACCGATTTTCAATAATTGATTAAGCAAAGGCCTTTGGTCGATTCAATGTGAAGTAGCTCGCTCCTACTGGAGTCTCGCTTAATTAATGAATAATGAAACCCTAAGATTGATTCGAATTGATTCATATTGATTCTCGAATAGAAACCTAATTATTTATTTCATTATTCATGTCATTTATGAGGCGAGAAATGAGAAGAGCAATTGTTTTGTGGAGTAAAATAAGTGACAATAACAAAGCTAGAAAATTGAAAAATGCTGAAGCTTCATTTGTAGATGTGAGTCTCGTAATACATATAATCTTCTTGAAAGGGGCCGCAATCAGTTCATCCCGGTGAATATAAATCATTGCCGTTCTTACTGAGAAAGAAGGAATGGAGAATCATTAGTTGCATCCTTATTGCAAAACAAATAAGGAATCCTACCGCACGAATTAGCAGATAATTGTGAATCGTGGTCACGCCCACTCTGACTTTTTCGCATTTATGCATATATTTCTCGTTGCAGATTATGTGAGATAATCATTTTCCGTTTCTCATACTTTGTTAGTCGGATATAAGCACTCTTTGTCATAACTCTTCTCATGAAGAAATCGGTATGACGATAAAATTGAATCCCTTTAGAAATATTTCAATAAACTTGCACTCCGTATATTTCATTATTAAGATTATTAAATTTCTCACTACATATTATATATCCTTATTATTTTTTTTGACTTGTTACTCTACGTTTATTTGTTGACTAACTTTGTTTATTTTAAATAAATAAGAAAATATTCATAATATGTCTCTTGTCATGAAAATTGAACAAAAGAAAATTGTATTCATAAAACTTTTAATTAGAAATTTACTCTCTCCGTCGGAACACCTCTTTTATTTGCTACTCTTGAAAATTTTAATGAATTTAAACAAGTTCTTTCTTTTGATAACTTAAATCAGCAGAACCTTGCGTAGTTTGCCCCTTTACTATATATTAGCCCCTCGATGGTGAAAAATTTTTAATGTCTCAGCTCTAAGTTTATTAATAGGATTTTAAACATCTTATTTATGGTATGAATATTGTTTACTTTAATAACAATGAGAATCCTATAGATTGATATCATCTCTTTACACATATTTTTATGTACCCAAGTTTTTCATCAATACAATTATCAGTGTGTGGACTCGACAAAGGCTTAAATCCGCTTCTGGCAACTAAGACACTAGTTATCCCGGATGTACATATCACCAGTCCTACAGATCAGTAGATAGCAAATGGAGAAAAAGCAAGGACCGAGACAAAGACGCAGGAATGTCAAAGGGACAGAGACAGTAATTGTTGAACAATATCGGCAAGATTATAAAAGAAGCTTCATCTAATGATGATAAAGGTGGGAGAAACGCGCTATTAAGACATGCAATCGTGTGACTGTAGAAAAATGAAAAAAGAGGGAAATCCATTGTCATTCTAATTTAAATTACTACATTTTCTATTTTCTTTCGTCTGTCTGCATTAGCCTTGGAAAAACGACTTAACATGCTCTTTAGAAAAACACTTCTTTTAAGCTTTTACATGGACGTAGGCGACGTAATGAGGATCGCTTTTTTTTCATACCTCATGCATTTACAAGTGCGAATTACCCTTTTATTAAAGAGAGCGCTGATTATGAAATCATGAAATTACTGTCACTTGGTTAGATAACTAATGAGATTTATTTTTCAGACTGAAAATCACTCCCACACACACACAAGCAGCATTCTGCCAAATCGACAACTGTCACATGACACTTATACTTTCACTATCTCACAAAGACCTCGTGCTATTGTGCTATTCAAACATACGAGCCAATGCAATGAAATGAAATGCGTCTGGCGTGTGAAGATTCAAGTACGAGAGGAGATTTTCTCACTTCCACCTATTCATGATCAATCTCAAGTCCGGAATGAAAAGCTCCAGTTCAAGTGGCTTTCCGAAACCTATCTCTAGTGAAGAGAATTGAAATCTTCATGTATGATTTAAATAGAGAATTAGAGTTTAGCGACACAAACAACGCTGTATTGCACAGTTAGAAAATAAACTCTTTAAATTGCGACACCAAAACTTTGATAAGAAAACTTTTCAACAAGTAAAAGTTTGCTCTTGTATGTAGAATATGCAAAGTTTCTTGCAACAAACGACGCAGTTTTCAAGAATAGGCAGATGGTCAATTTATGACTAAACCTTTCCAAAGATTCGATAAATAAAGTATAAACAATCTACCAAGTAAATAAAGTTGCCCTTGAAAAGGAACCGTAAGTGTGATTAATTAAATGAGTATTTTCATTGACGTAGAAATCACATTTTCTCTTCTCCTTTATTTAAAAATCAAACGAAGAATTACAAGATTTATGCAAAATTATTTATTTATGCAAAAGACCATTTAACTTTGTTTTTACTGGGTAAAAATTTAAAAATTCTTGAAGAATCTACAAATTCAAGGTACAAGAGTTTTGTCAAGGGAAACATGTCTTATTTGAAAAAAAAGAAAGTATTTGAAAAGTTGCAGCGACCCGAACTAGCGGGAATTCACCTTTTAACCTTCTTTCTTAAAACTTCCCGGAAAGTATAAAATGTGCTGTTTACGACAAACTTTTTCAACGCACACGATAAGAAAGATTACTCAAAAAAGATTGTATTAAACTCTTTTAATCTAGGTATTATTTTCCCTGCGAAAAACAGTTTATAAAAACGCATTAGAGAATTGACCAAAAGTTATTTACTTACCCAAGACAATTTTGAGGTAATGGTATTATGAAGTTGTCAATTGCAGATGGAATTTTGTTACACTATTGAACCTTTTTACACCATCACTCGCGCACAAATCACTTTTTGGTCGGAAAATCACTTAACAAAAAACTCGTAAAAGAAAGAACACTTGATAGAGAATCACTGACTTTATCGCGTTCGCGTAACGCGTTATATTTGCATGACCTGTCCGATCGAGGGTTAAAACCGAACTCAGAATGAAAGCGACCTTCGACTACGATAAAAGCTCAATGAACGAACCCCAATAACAGTGATCTTTCGAAACAATAAAGACAGGTATACATTTCTGAGAATTACAAACTGAGAAATAATAAACACACTTATTGTTTACTTTAGAATTCGAGAGTTTCCTTACTATATTGAGAAGAAATTAATTAATTTCAGAAACCTGTTTTGCATACAAAACCCAATTTTGATACGCCTTCTACTTTATAGTTTGAGAAATAGTGTCATTGGTGTCAATGCCGGTGTAATGGGCCTACGTTAAACCTACATAATTCTGCCACCAATTTCTTTGTCCCGTCATTAACCATTTTTACTGACTCATATATGTAGGAACATTCTCGTTTGACACATAGGTGACATCGATTGCAGGTTACTCTCGGATCAATCGCTAATGTCACGCCAGTCGACTGGAAGCTTCATTATTGCTACGAAAGCCTAGCTCTTGTTGTCCTTTCGCCGATATTTGCTCATTTCGTTCGCTGCTTTAAACTCTTCGCCGTATCACGCCCGAAGCTGAAAGCTCTGACGATCGTAAAGGTTAGAGAATTTCGCTTTGGTCCCCGAGGACGATTAATCCTGGGTATGAAGGGACCAAAATCCCTATAAAGCTCACTACCTTTAAACCAAGAGCTCGTAATTGGCATCAGTATCACTATGATCCCTCCTCGATCTTCAGTGCCTATACTATTTGATACTTTGATGACAGCTTAAAAGGTTTTAAAAGTCTATTCCAAAGACACTTTAATCTTAATTTCTGTTTGGTTTGGGACTAAGATCGTTAGTAACTCATTAACCATTTCCCATTTGAAGACATGTGATTATGAAGATATAATTATATCAGAAACTTTACCTATCCAACGCGTATAGAGCTCTTGACTGTAATTCGTTGTGAAACTGAAATTATTTTCAATAGTGGTCTAATTGAAGGCTAAATCACCAACGGCTAACTGAAAGGCCGTGATCGAGCATTTATCTCAATCAATCTACTAGTGAAGATCTAGAAAAAAGGAAAGTCATTTTAAAATCTTTATAAGAGTAGTTATGACGTAAACTGAATTACCTTCAAAAATCAAACAGAAGAAGAACAAATTAAGAACACGAAAATAGCAAATTGAGAACGATTTATCAAGATTTGCGATAGCTAATCATCACTCAACAGATTACTGAGATGTGCTTGGAAATTCGTGATAATTAACTCAGAACAAATTATGTAAAAACCTTGTTTTTTGTCAGATTATGCATTTTTCTAATTCAATTTTAAATAATAAATTTTAAACACCAATCAATTTAATAAAATCCCTTGAAATCCTTTAAATTCCTTGAAATAGTTAATGCAGCAACTTAAAAAATAAAAATGTTAACATTTAAAAACAAATTAAACGCGCGCACAGAAGCGTGCGTTCGATGTTGCCACTAAAAATTACTCAAAAGGACACATAAAAACATTCACTAATGACAAGAAATAACCTTTAAAAATTCCAAATAAAATTTCAATCTTTCTCTAGCATGACCTAGACGTCGTTTCGAAAGACAAAAACGAGCATCATCGACTACAAAACAACCAAACCGTAAATTCGCTAAAGCACGTATCACTTTATCCATCTACACTACACGATATCCCCTTCCCAGAAACGTGCTTTTTTCCTCGCCACATCCAAGAATACTCAATTCTCAGCTCTCTCCGATTCCGATCATTTCCAGAGGGAAACGAATGAAGCTGTAGATGTGAAGTTGAAATCAGGTCGAATCCATACAGAGGCAGAAGCAGCCTCCAAATCGAATCGACATATGTATTCGACGGCTTTCGTGTTATCCATGGACGTCATATCAATAACTGCAGAGCATAAGTCGCGGGAAAACTTGATGCCACCCTTAAAGAGCTTTCTCTTTCAGTCTTTTAACTATTTAAGCAAACTTTTGGAACATATTTGCAAAGTTTCCTGAAAGTTGTGTACACAATTTCCACACAATAATAATGAAGAAGATTCTATTCAACCTCTCACTTGGTCTCGAATGGAATCTATTATCTTCAATGTGGGTTGTGAAATTTAAACAGATTTCATAAGATCGGGCTTGAACCTGCTCCATCGACCTTCTCATCTTTCGATAGATAATCGAGAGCAAGGATCGCATCTATGAGAGCGTTTAACACGTTCGATCAGCCGACTCGAGGGAATTGAAAGTCGAAGATTGAATTGCCGAGGAAAATGTAGGACGATTTTTGGACCCTCCCGCCCTTCCTGTAACGCTACCGCAACAATAGACCATTTCACATGAAATTAATTAATCCCTGTGGGCTTTTTTACCTGGTCTAATATGGACGAAGATCATTAATCCACCAAGAAGTTTAAGAACTTGGAAAACTTTTTCTCTAGAGGTCACGAGAAGCTGATTAGCATCTAACCTGGGCCAAACTAGACCTACCTGATTATAGACTTTAAAGTTACGTTCATGCAAAAGTACCTGACGACTTAACTAGAGAGAAGGTGAGGCTAACCAAGTTTACATTGCTCTCTGCATTAGAATTGTTTACTCTTCCCTCTCGATCTGGAGCTCCTCTCGAGTGACAGAGCTAGGAGCACGGCAGAGCACGATTTGCCCTCTCGCGGTTGGCCTCCGCCAGGTTCGAAGGCAAGGTAAGGTAAGCGTGCAAGCGTAGTAAGGGAGGTGCCCCTCTTTCCTCTGGTGCGCTCTTCGCTCCTCGGAGAGTCGAAGGATCATCTTATTAGGCCCACGCTATATAAACACAAGCCGGCGGCATGGCGAGCAGTTACCTACCGACTCTATCCTCCGTCGGGCCGGCATATGCATATTCATTCAATTTCCCAGTCGCTCGTTTTCGCGCCCAGTCATCCCACCTCCGTGCTTTACCGGAGAAGCAACCCTCCAACCGAGCGAGAGCGGAAGTGAGAAGCCGAGGACCCGAACGGCCAGAGGCAGTCAGCCAAGAGGATACTGTGTCTTTGTACGAACTCACACGAGTAACAGGAGCTAGTTCGGTGCTTGTTATCGATAAAGTCTTCGAGTCGGTAGCGGGCCATCAGCAAGCCCGGAAACATGTTTCACATTCAGGTACGTCGACACCGAGGATTCCGATGGAGTTCTTAAGCTGCCTACTGTTTACCATAGGATGAATTCTAGGATGATATCTGGAATTTCCACCTCGAAGAAAGATTCCTCGATCGAAATTCTCGAAGGGAGTTCTTCGATCCCCAAATTCGCAACAAGATATCAGGAATATCTGAATATCTGTGAATCTTGTAAATCCAGAAGAATTTCAAGGGGGAGGCAAGGTGGTTTTTTCCCCTGAGAAACCTAGGTAGGCCATTTTTTAACGGATTTTGGGAAAATAGTGAGTGTCGGAGGAAAAGAGAGGAGAGAGCAAGTGAGTCGAAACAGTGTTGTCGCCTTAGGGAACTTCAGAGCTTTTTATTCCATGCATTCATGAAAAGTACTACGGGGTGTACAAGAAGAGGAACTTTACTTCATTTAGGGTAGAACTCAGATGAAATTAAAAGAAAGTCCCATTACGCTACCCGGGCTAAGACAAGTCAATAGTGTACCTACCAACTTTTTTGAACATTTTTTGCAAGTTGCAATCAGGACAAGAGTACTAAAAAAATTTCCAAAAACAGGTTAAGAAATTTCATAAGATTTCTACAAATTTCAAAGAATTTTAAAGGAGTTTAGGTGATTTTTAATATTTTCATAGAATTTCATTAGGTTATAGGCAATTTAAGGGTATATAATGTTGGGTAGTGACGATAGCAAATTACCGACCGAGAAAATAATTATATTCCTCGAGATTGTTAAAATTGTTAAACAAATTATTTTTCAAAATAGAAACTAAATAATACGAGAAATTTACTTGGTCGGTAAATTTTGTTCTCCAGCCGCCGTGGAATTTGAAGGGAATTCAAGCAAATTCAAAGATATTGAGAAAAGTCTATTTATTTAAAATAAAGTCGATTAAATCCATTCCGATCAATTTGATAAAATTTCTTGACTATCCGGGGTTTTCATGCTGTTTTTAAAAATTCAATGACTTCCAGGTTTTTCACGTCTTCCAAGTCTTGTGAAACCCTTAAAAAAGTCCTATATCAATAGGATAAAATATTAGGACTTTTGTAATACTTTTGCCTTGGATATAAAATAAATTAAAACAATCTTCTACAACTGGTACCTTTGACCTAGAAATAAATTGATACTTTTTTATTTTCTAAGAAAATATACTTTATCGCTCGAAATTGCAGCCCCACCGTTCCAGTTTTCGTTACCATACGAGGACTAAAAGAGGTCGACGAAACAATGAATCGGCAAACAAAAACTGTGAAACGGGAAACAAGTTTTGAATTTTACCTTTTGCTTTTCCTGTGTTACATCCCGCGTTTTCCGCTATGCTTTTCTCTATTTCGGAATATACATATATATATTCTGTTTCACGTTTCGTTTCTCGCGTTCCTCGTTTCGTATTATACTGTGTTTGTAATCTTACGAATTTTACATGTTCAATTTTCATACAAAGCGTGATTATGTTACCTTTTATGTACTTTTCATGTTAGCAATTTAATTAGAGTCAAATGTTATTTCGTTTTGACTTCACATAATTATCCTTGATATTTCCGACTGTAATTATCTGACATGGAAGAGACTGTAATGACACTTCTTGTTTCTTGGTGCATTCTTATATAATTTTGAATACAGGTTACTTGAAGTCTGTAGTTACAAATTAGATTGCATAATGAATTCACAAAATTTAGTTCTGTGTGCTTACCTTCTCCCTCTGGAGACCCATTACATAATAAAAGGATTTTCATTAAATTAAATTAAATTAAATTATATAAATATTAATTTGAGAGTATATAGCAGTGCATACATTAACACTAATTGTTATGAATGATGAAATTCCAGTTATTTCTTTCTAATCAAAATATTTTATTTTAATCTACCAATGCATTCCATTATGCTCTTTGTTAACTTAAAGATCAATCGTAAGGAATTAGAAGCCTCTTGTTCTAGGGCCACGATTTCCCACAAAGTAAAAGAAATCTTGATATATTCTCAGGTGTCCTATAAAAAGTGTCATACAATAAGGAATGAAGTTTTTCGACTTTTATGTTCAATTTTACGATACAAGAGTAGAAAATTTCTTGAAGCGTTAGCCATCTCGAGCAATAGGTAATCATATTTGCTAGACGCACGTATCTGCTGCACAACATCGCGAGCAAATGTGAAATATATAGACAATATTGATGCGATGGTTCGTCCTCGATAACCTTTGCCACGAGATGATCAGTAGTAGATATCATCCTGGGTTCATATTCCACACATTTCGATTAATCTGTACAAATTCATATATCTGTACAAATACGCACCCTTTGAATACAGAAAATCGAAACTGAGCGAAAGCTCTGCAAAATTTGATTTGTTTGTGAATAAATTTGCAAGTACGACGCATATAAAATAATCAGTGGTAGATTGGTAGAATCTTCCATTGGACGAGTTGAGCGTAACGACATTGATAGTTTCGAAATACAATCAAGGAGTCATGTACTCTGTACACACTTATCGGATTATGCAACGTGTTCGATCGGAAGAGATGCTTTCACGTGGAAAGTAGTAGTTTCAATTTCAATTATTGCAACTTCGTTGGATAAGTGACTAGTACCATTGGCATAGTTAGGACTTTCTCAGGAAAGGAGAAGAGTTCAAATAGCAAATTTCGCATCATTTCGTATAGTTTCTGTAAGATGCGAGGCAAAGTAGTCATTATGGAAATAAGAAGACATCAATACGTCAGAGTGGATCCTTATCACTTGTATAAATTTAAAATAATTAGGATCGTTTCAAATAGTTGAACCAATTAAATATTACGTATTTCTGTAGGAGATTGATTTAATTTTCCAGGCGATGAGAATATTTATAAATATGTAAAATATATCCGTAAAAATTCAGTTTGGAACATAAAGAAAACAATAAGTCAAATGATTCATGAATTTATTTACTTAATATTATGTTTTATTCAGAAGAAATTAAAAGCTATGAGTTAAGTACTCTTTAAATCCTTTTAATTAAAACTGGAATCAGCATAAAGATTAAATGAACATAATTTTCATTTAATTTGCTAATTTGCCAGAATTATCGAATAGTAAATAACTAAAATTAATATCAGAAAGCTGATTGATAGCAAAATCGAAATCGCGGATATTGACTGTATCCCGTTTAATTAGGCCATGAGAAGTCCACTAAAACCACTGCTTTTTCCTCCTCCCTTTCACGACTTCGACCTAACTTAAAATTCCCGCAATTCTGCTTCCCTTGCAGAATTTCTCAATGAAGAAAAATATTTTCCTTCTTTTTGCATCATTAAGGGAATTTAATTGGGTATATATTAGCAAATCGTGAAGTCCTATCGATTCCTGTATACATAGAATCTACATCAATTTATATCTCTGCAGGGCAATTAATCCATATTAATTTCATTGGCAACCTAATTATCCGAATAGAGTGTGGATAATGGGTTCCGTTTCTTATTTTCTTTACTTTTTTTTTGTTCAGCTTTCGAGTTCTAAATGTTTGAAAATGCGTAAATACCATATTTTATTTTTTGATTGCAAAGAAGAATTATTAAATTTTTCCCGAGTTAGGGTGTTGTGACCGACTCTTACTGCGTGTAACATGAACTTTTCAAATCAAGTTCCTTAACTGACTGAAAGGTAAAATAAAAGGAGCGGTCGCGAGGCTGCATTTATATATCTACTTGCGCTAAGATCGCGACGTTCCCGACATTGAGATACTAATGGTTTGGCCTATGACTTCCTTACAATCGTTCTTTTGAACAGGTGCACGTCGATTCGTTGAATTGCAAAGTGCATTTAGCATTCCTACTTTTGAAAAGGACAATCTTATTATTAACAATCGAGTACAGCCTACAGAATCATTCCAGACTCGCACTTTGGAGCTTTCATCAATGTCATTGTTTTAATGCAGCTTTATACTAATTTCAATATAGTAGCTAATATAGTATTAGCACACATTTTATTCTTAAAGGTTTAAATGTTGAATAGCCTTTTTTATGTCTCTTACAAAACATTCTAAGTACACTTTCAGAATTACCAATAATGGATCCTTTTAAAGATTTTAATCGTAAAATAATAAATATATATATAAGAAAAAATCTCCAGCCCATTTTAATTTAGAATCACCTTTTTAAACAGATTGTAAGCTTGACTTGACAACCCGTATTCGGAATAACATAAATAAAACTCAAAAGCAATATATACGTTTCTGAGAGACACATCTTGTCCCTTAAAATGAATTCTTCTTGTGCTTCAGTATTACCTTCAATCCTTTTTATTACTTCTGGTAATTTTCCTTCAGAGTTACCTGTCTTGCTTTAACTTTTCTTCTAAGGCTCCTTTGACAGTAGTTTGAACAATATAAAAATTTTCATTACACGAGCTCTCTTACTTTAAGCTGATAAATATTAAAACGCACTGAAATGAAAAATATTATAAATTCCAATTATCTGCATTGAATTCTTCAATTTGTCAAACTCACATTAACTTTATCGACCAGTGCAATATATCAATGCATTCAGTTATATTTATAATTGCAAATGATATTCGTAATAATATTTATCAGTAATCAGCTTATCAGTTTTCCTTTTCCTTGAAATTATTATTACTTAACAGCAAAGAAACATAAGAATTGTTGCTTTGTAACTCAACTTATTCAGCAATTAGTGGCAGGTTTCTACTAATCTTTCCGATAATTCTCAGGTTTAGTGTTGCTAGTCAGTCTGCAAAGTGCACTATATAATGCAGAAAATCCTTCTTTTTAATGCAGAAGATATTATTTGGTTATCTTGTCTATTTATACGAGACTAATAAATATGCAATATAGAAATTTATATCCACGTCAAACTTTATGATTACCTCTTCATCAGATTAAGTTGTTTTATAGTATCGTTTAGGTTTCTATATAGCAACTTAGCACTTCAAAAATGTTCAGTTATCTTCAACTTTCGCATTACAATTATCGATACTTATAGAAATTTATGAATAGTTCTTCGATTTCCTGAATAACCAAAAAAATTCAGTATATAATAAAATTAATACAATGGTTATATTGAAATGATTCAAATTTTACAAATATTTATAAATATAGTAACCAATTTTCTTTTATTCCTTCTTTAGATGACAGTTCTCTGTTTGGCAGTGGCCACTGTCGTCTGCGATTTACCGCCAGGCACTAGAAGGAATACATATCTACCGCCGGAACCGACGAAAGGTTACGACTACAATACACCAAAAGTTCCGTTTACAAGGCCCACTCCGACCTTCCCCTCGCAGAGGCCGAGTTTTCCAGTAGGGCCATCAAAACCAACACCTACTTTCCCAACAGGGCCAACAAGACCTGTGACACCTGGTAGGCCATCATATCCCACTCCAGGCCCAAGGCCAACGCCTGGCTTCCCTACGCCAGGACCCAGACCAACCCCAGGAGGTGGAGGATACCCTACTCCAGGTCCTAGACCCACTCCAGGATTCCCTGATTACACTGGTCAACCCTCAGGCGGTAATGGGAATACTCTTCGTCCTGGTGGCGATGTAAGTATTTCATTTTGTACATATGTGATTTTTTTCTGTCAGTGTTTCTAAAGATTTAAAAAGATTTCTTATAATTCCAGGAATTACGAGCTAAAAAGATGTTGAATATGTTTGGGATATTTCAACGAATTCTAATAAATATGTGACGAATTCAAGGGACTAAATAAAAGTACTAGGTAGTTTTTGGGATTACAAAAAGTTTCTAATGATTTTAAGACATTTAAAAAAATGTTAAGGGATTACAAAAAAAATTCAAGAGGTTTCAAATATACCAAAAGATTTTAAAGAATTAAAAAGAGTTTGGAAAAGGAGGTTCATAAAGGGGCTCGGAAAACCGATTAGAAAGAGGAGGTCGGAAAAATGTTTTGAAAAACGGAGAATGAAAAGAGGAAACGCAACGAGAGTAGGAAAATAGGTTTTCAGAAAGGGTTTGATAAGGGAGTCAAAAAAGATGAGTGTAAAAATATTCTTGAAAAAGAAAGTTCAAAACGAGGGTTGGAAAATGATTAGAAAGAAGAGTTTGGGAAAGAAGGTGGAATAAGGGGCTTGGGGCTTATAAAAGTGATTTCAGAAAAGAAGTTTTCCGCTGAGAAAAACGAGTTCATTATTTCGAGACAGTCGGACATGAGACAGATAACAATCTCGAGAAATGTGGCACTTGAAAATGTATGGCGGTGACGACAAACATATGAATCTTGGTGAAAAATTGGATATCTTACAAATGGACACGCCTATTTATGCTTGCTGCAGAATACCTGGGTCGCGACGTAGAGAATCTGCGATCTAACAACGTGAATAAAGCGCGTTGAAGTTTACTTGCCAGCGGCTTAAACTTTTTACGAGCAGCGATATCACTACGAATGCGTTTCGCAAAAAGACCGACGAAAGAAATGTTTCTTTCATATCTCGCAGAAACATACCTCTTTCAAGACGCGACTATTTCAAAACACTGTATTCGCGTGTGCTTGCGACTTCCTTCTTGTACCTTACGAACGGACGTAGTTTCAACGTTGAAACAAAAATTACAAACTCGTATATACACAACTGGAAACAACTGGAAATGAATTTAAAATGTGTCGTGAGAAAGAAAAGCTTTTCGCAGTCCGCGAAGATTCAGTCGGTTGCAGTGAGAACAATTCTGTGACTGCCAGCGGCACTCAATTGAGAACTTGCACACCTTCTTGAGGAAACTGAAAAACAACCTCGACAAATGTATTTGTTTCCAGTTTTGAATGATTAAAATTGTCGGTAAATAGAAATAGAAGTCTAGGCAAATTTGAGTATATTATATGGTGCGCTAAAAAATGCGATTCATGCATTAGATTTAAAACTGAGTTGCAAACATCGTATAAAGTTAATAATCCGACTATAAAACGTAGGCAAAGAAAATAACTGCTTCTATTTTTAGCACTGTATTCTTATCCTCATTTCCCACTTAACCGTTGCCGAGACAGAAATAATTGAAGAATTGAATATTCAATAATACGAATCTAAAATTAAGAAATATTTTCCACATGACTTCTACCATGAATGCAACACTCTGCATATTTTCATGAACGTCCCTGGAAATACTCTCCTGTTTATTAAATTTAGTTTGACATGGAATTTTTAAATTCGGGTTTCGAATTACCTGTTTCAAAATGAAATTTTGTTTAAATACCTCTACTAATTACTGAAAATGTCAGAATATTCGTAAATAAGATACAGAAAAAAGTACTGACAAAATGTTTTTTCATCAAATGTATGAACATTTTTGTGAATAATCACACCTGATTACCTAAAATAAAAGTATATTTAAGAAACTAATTACTATGCTTTCTTACAGCACGACCATGGTCACCACGAGCCAGGCATGCCTTTCGATTTCAATTATGCCGTGAAGGAAGACGCGTTTGGTAACGATTATTCGCATAATGCTATTAGCGATGGAGATGTCACACGTGGAGAATATCGAGTTCAGTTACCGGATGGTCGTTTGCAAATAGTTCGTTACACCGCTGACTGGAAACACGGATTTTCAGCCCAGGTATCTTACGAAGGACAACCACGATTCGACGTACCACGCCCTGGTGGCAACTTCCAAGGATATTAGAATTTTTCGCAATCTAGGAGCACCCCAACGGTACTCGAAATTTTACTCGTATAACGCACTTTACATATAAAAGAAACTTTAGATTGTGCTTTAACAATGTATTTTCCTTCCGCTCCGTTTGATAATCTACTTGCATCAATCATTATCGGAGAAACAGTCGTCCTTTAAGAAAACTTTCTGCTTTACAGAGAAAATTGTAACGAGTAGGAAAACGGATTTTGAAAAAAGTGGATCTTGTCACAAACGGAACTCACAGGAAGATACAATGGGAAAAAAATGATGAACGCCCTCTTTCGGGTGCGTAAATAATTTACGATTGTTTAAGGGAGATTCTTTAATTCTGTATCTTTTGGCAAAATTACAATTGGCTAATCGTAAGCCGGAAAAAAAAGCACTTTGAAAATGACAATAAATAGAAGATAGTTTCAGGCTTTGCATTATATAATTATACAACAATTTAAAGTATAAAAGAGCAAAAGGAATTAGCCAATTACTATTTTGCCATGTATTAAACTCTACCGCAATTATTTCAATCCTAATGTAATTTATTACAACGTTTATTGTACAATATTTAACCGTTTGAATTGTACTTTACGCGCATCGCGTGCCCACAGTAGTGCTAAACAATTACGACTCAGGTAGTTTACACGTTTCAGAAAAACGTCATAGCGATCGTCAAAAATCGAGTGATCTTAAAACTCTGTCGATCCAATCACAAGAGTTTTCTTCTATTTTCCATTTTTCTCTTCGCAATTATAAATTTGAACCTCTATGTATATACCTTATTCTTCTATATCATATTTTTATATTCGTATCATTTTTTTTAAACCATTTTTCTAAATTTTTTTACTCAAACTGACTTTGGTATCTACGAATTGTGCAAATAAAACCAATGACAAATGTTTGATTGATTTTTTTACTTTCTTGTTTGCTATTTTGAACCGCCGCATTGTAGATAGGGGTATACAATTTTTTAATCTAAACGCAAACAGATCCTAAAAATGGAAAAATCAAATTTAAAAATATTTTTTGATATTATGCAAACAAAGGAATTACTTGAAACAAAAATTCCTAAAAATGAATGTTAAAAAAAAAATTTTTTATAATCAGAAGCCATTGCACTCGGATCAAGAAATTTTATATCCCTACGGTGCATCGATTCAACTCAACTTGGTAGTTTCAATCTTAAAAATAATACCCTTGTAAAGTATAAGGAAATTTTTGTATTGTATATTAATATAGTGTTTAAGTTTAATATATTAATATCAATAGAGCTTTATATTGAAACAGAAATGTCAGGATTAATTTTGATATATTACTCCTAATACTCTGGCTTGTGAATCTGATAAAAAATTATATATTTTTATATACTACATACATATGTTTGCAAAACAAGTCTATTTTGTTCTATTTCGTAAGGATATTAATTTTATTAGGGCTACTTTCATCTGACCATGAGACTTGACAATACATTTTATTTTAATTCATAAATGCGCTCTAAAATAAACAAGGAAACTTGTTATTATTACTATTTTAATTGGATTCCTGCTTATAGAAGATAACAGTTTTTACGCTGGAAATAAATTTCGTGAAGCGAAACTCAACTTATGCATGTTCTCTCCGAAAATGTTTTCTTTTTAAAGCTCGCTTTTTTCATACATCATTGATGCTTTTGGTATAATCACTTTTTCGAAGCAATTAAAAGAAATTCGTGCTCAACGGGCAGAAAAATAATAAACCATAAATAAATGTAAAAAAGCATAAAAAAGCATTTTATACGCAATGAATGAAGAGTTTTTACTGCAGTTAGAAAATAGTATGTGTGCAAGAATGAGTAATGTTGATTTTTAAAAGCTTTTGAAATTCATAGTCTATCATATATAAAAGACCTTTGATATTCAATAAATATCATTTAACGATTGTAAAGTAAAAAAAATATATGAGCAATTTGTAGTCAGAACCAGTGCACGTATACATATATCGAAGTTATACTTTTGATTTATTACGAGATTCAACTCGGTTTCAACAAAAGAATAAGTTTTACAATGTCAATCTTAAATGTTATTAAAGTTCAGATAGTAAAGTTCATAGTAAAGTTCAGATCGAAATATATATATATATATATATATGTATATGAAAAGCACAGAACAGGAAAGTTTTGAAAATCTTTTCAATAGAGCGTAAATAATTCACTGCTCTCAGGACGTTTTACAATTCTGAACACGTACAAGATTCTAAAGAAAAACTATTGTCTCAAATCATACACGAAACAATGCAATTGTTCTCTGTTGCATATTTCTTCAATTTTTTTATCTCGCAGCTTCAACTTATTATTTATCGTTTCCTATATTATTTATTCGCATTCAGTGAAAATAATGTTACTATATGATTCCATCACGGATTCAAAATTACTTCCGCTACTATAATATAAAAGCTTTTTCAAAAGTCTTAAAAGATTATAAGAATAATAAGCTAAATATAGTTAAATTAGTTTAATTTACTTTAGTAGCTTTTAAGTATTTATTTTAAAAAGCAATTAATAATCTAAGGCTATATTATTATATTGCATTGTAACTTTGTGTGAGTGTGTGTGTGTTACCATTTCTTAATTTGCAGATATTATATCAGCCTCCTTCACATTGAAACGGTTCAAATGTTCTATTTCAGCACACCCGCATGTGCTGCAAACGAAAATAAATGGCTCGATCCCTTCGCACAACATAACATTGTTCAAATTATGAGTTTCACATTTTTTCTGAAAAAAATTACATCAATCATTCTAATCTGAACGGTTTAACGAAAATCAAGGCGTAGGAGGTTAAGAGCTAAGACTTATCACGACTCTTAGATTTTTCTTGTTCTGACATCAACCGTGAGAAACGAGATCTGATACCTCTCTCAAAGAGAGAAAAAATCATTAGGACAAGATATTTATAATTTTTTGTATTACATTTAGGGAACAGTATTTCATCTTCCAAAAATTATTTTTTCATCTGCAAGAAAACATCATCGACAATGATATATTATTTTGCTGAGATAATTCTCTGCAATTTTGATACTTTTGTATGTCTCAAAATTCATTCAGATAATCTGTTTATGAACACATCTATGTGTTTAAATCGTTAAGTGATTCTTTGGCACGTTAAAATGTTAATTGACGTAAGTAGAGTGCAAAATTACAGGTTGTAAGTGAAGAAGGATGGACCGTGAAGAAAAGTATCTGTATTATATTTATCCGCCCTCATGCCTCAATTGCCCAATTTTGTCGACCTTTATACTCACTTTATAAACGACTAGAAGGCAATATAGTTATCGCGGCTGCGTTGCAACGGTTCAATCCCATCGAAACAATGGACTACCTTGAAGACGCGGCCATACCAGGGAGGATCGGAGGCTGCACAAAAGTAAAGGCAAAAGTGTTGGTCGACACGTGAACTAATCTCAGTAACATAGAACTCACTTTCACTGCTCCGTGGGAAGATCGAATTCTCGTCCATTACAGGGGTTTTCATTCCAGATGCGACTTAGTCATTTTATTGCTACTGCGTTACACGTTCTGTGTACCACATGTATCAACAGCAACCGGTACAAATTGAAAAGGTGCAAAAGATGAAGAATTTCGCAATGCGTGCCATCAATTGCGCTAGTTAAGAACAAGCGCTTTTTCAGATCTTTCCTTTCTGTTCAGAACATTCGTCATGCATTCTTAATTCCATTTTCTCATCCATGTTTAGCTATATTGCGGAATGTAGACAAGAATAGAGGAAATAGGATACATTTTTTGTAAAGATGGAGCAACAAATGATAATACACACACAACATCATACAATAATAAATAATAAATATTCCTCGGAAATCTTGTATATATATTATTGTAATTTGAGTCATGATTGATTCTATGACAATTCAGGAAAGAGAATTGTTTTTCATCTTACTAATCAAGATAGTTCCTTTTTTGGTTAACATTTATTCATGCAGAGTATTCCATCTGTAACATGATTTCCTCGGGATATCAGGGCCGAAAACAAATGATAAAACAATCTATTTTACAAAAAAAAGAATAAAGAATTTTATCATGAATTATAAATTAAAGGGTTGTTGTGGTCGTGAAATCAATATTACAAAGTAGACCTCATAACCGTAAATCATATGTTGTATATTCTGCCACTGAGGACTTAACATGCCACATTATTCGTAGGGAAATATTAGGATCTAAATGTAGATGCTCTAAATGATTTAATTTATGAGATACTACTATCAGTGAAATCTTATGAATTATCGAATTTCGTTACCCGCGAATAACAAAGTATAATTATTACTAATGGCAGTAGGATATACCATACTTAGATAATATGCATGTTAATAAAATGGCAATATGATACTCTATCATAATTAACCATAATTAACTAATAGAGTCAAAAATAACCCGAGATGAATTAGATAACAGCATCTGATATATGTTGGAATAAAGTTTTATTTGAAGAGAAATATAAATTAGATTGTCCTGTTTCAGTCCAGCCATTGAGTTTGTCGCATGATAGGTATCGAAAGCAGTCAACAAGTCAGACGAATGAATACATTGAAAGAAGTTTTTAACGATATAACTCGGTTATTGATCTGCGAACACCCTCAAAGTTCTCTTTCTTTTCACATACTGGTACGAGCAATAAAATAAATAAAAAGTTAATGTCGCAAGTAGCGAACTTAATGCTACTGCGGTGCCTTGTCGAGCATTGGAATGTGATGAATACCAATAAGAAAATATATCTATTTTACGGTTGCTGAGTTTCTTTTCGTGAATTTTTATCTTTAAACTTATCCATGCTTGATAAAATATCCACATAAAATAAATAACATTAATTATCGATTAGTATTAATAATATTAATAATATTCAATATTTTGTAGACTCCTCAAATAAAATGTTCACAACATTTTTAGAATTTATAATACCTCTAAAAAATACTTCCAGTTAATATTTTACAGAATGTCATTTGTATTCAATTCAAATTCCAAACTGAAAAGTCAAACGATAACTCATTATTTATTATATCGCGAGTGGATGAACAAGTTGTAAAGGGCAAAGTGTCGAATCGAAGACTGATGACCGATTGATAGTCACAGGAATGAATGAATGTAAGAATACCATTAACGTTGCGTGCCGGGATGCCAGCAATGTGCTAACGATTCACTTAGTTATGGTAAAGTGCCTTCTCACCATGCTCTATAAACACCTCTGTTTGCTACGGCTATGAACTCTCAACCATCCTTGTCGAATATATAGCGGAAACTTATCAACCCACAGAGACCAATGTTTCTCATGTATTCATGTATACAGCTAGATACATGAGTCACTGGGACAGTAGGTTTGATGAGCAACATGATAATTATCATCAAACTGCAGAACCGTCACGTGGTATCTTATATTAATTAATGTCACACCTCTAGTGGGAAGTGATATTCAAAAGTTTTCAATAATTACCATTCAGATGCATTCTCAATACATGAAATGCTGAACATAAGATATATCTTATTTTTAACACTGTTAAAGTATCTAATATGGCTTGAAGGGATGAAACTTTTAGAGTGCTCTTTGGACAATCTACAAGTCTAAATTCACACAGACACATTTTAAACTGAATAGGATGTATACATGTTTTTATCTTTTGTAGGTATTTATGAGTATTCTGAGTATTCTGTAAGGTACTGAATCTCATTTAACCTTTCAAAACTTCATGTAACGTTGATACATCATCGCGGCTTTATTATGCGTATTGCATTTCATCCGTCAAAGCTAAAAATGCACCTCTACCGATATCATATCATATCATATCATATCATATATAATATTTTGTATTCTCAGCTTTTCATCCCAAAAGAGCTAAAAAAAATAATCTAATAATTGCTAATTTGTAGAAATGGAAAAGTTTTCAACATTCGAATTTCAAATTATTGAAATTGTCACGATACCAATTAAAATTTTTCAACAAAGTGGCTTCCGAATTCATCTCTGAATTGCAAAAAATAATATTTTTCTTTAAAAACGGACTTATACAGGTATCTTCTTATATTCTACATGTCGCTTTTAATGTTTCTTTTGGTATCCAGCATGCGACTTTGAACATTTAGAGAAGAAAGCATTATATATCATAAGAACTTATGAACTCTTTGTTGATACATTTAGAAACCTCGCTTCATTCCACCGGAAGAAACTTTTAGACTCTACTTCACTGAAGCAGAGTCCCTTTATCTTTCCGCAATCTTCGAAGTATTGTGGCGAATGGTCTTATTTCTTGCTGAACTAATGGATTTTGAAGTGCAAGAGAAAAGTAGTACTTCAGTGACGAAGAAAATAAAATGTGACCTAGCCAATGATCCGTATCCTTACTCCAACAGCAAGCTTGGACCGAATAAACTGCCCCGACATATCAATTTTCCAGTCGCTTTACTCCATCGTATTTCATCATATTATCTGCAAAAAGTTTCTAAACAATACTCTACCTTCGTGACTATGGCGATTGCAAGACGCTCCTTTCCATTACGCTAATCTGCAAATCCTACACTAGGTTGTGACATCTTTATCTCAATTCAAGAAAAGGAATATTTAAAAGACATTTATTTTTATACATTCTCACTTCATTTTAATTGCATGTTAGAACCAACATATATATAAATCTGAATGTCTTTTTGCGTGTTCGGAATAGGACTTCACGCTTTTAAAGCTGTCGGAACCAACTTTTGCAGGACACCGTTTCTTTAATATTTATATATTTAATATTTATATATTTAAATCCGTTAAATTCATTTGGAATTCTTTAAAATCTCTTTAAAATCTCTATGAAATCCTTTAATCTCTCCATTTCCTAAAATCTCGGGCAAAGCCAGGTATTATTATTTAATATATATGTTATTAAATGATATAAGATTTACTGCTACTGGAGATTATATTGCATTGCAGAAGTTAATACTATCACCAATACTTGCCATTCGTGATTTTTTTACCTCTTTTAGACATTATATCGATCCTCTTTCGCTCGTTCAATGTCACCCTTGCCATTTACCTCTTTCCTTCCCTTGAACAACGTCCTACCTCTTTAGGTCTCCGACTTTGTAACTTTAGATCGCTGATTGCCTGAAAATAGACATCGCTGTTGGCATCGAAATGTAAATAGAGTAATCACAAAAAAACTACCGTCCTTGGTTACTCAGCTGCAAGATATTGCAAGAATGAATATGTACTTGTACAATGTTATTAAATAAGAGACTTCGAATAGATATGTAATAACTTTATCATAAACTACTTCAGATAGGATGTCTCATATTTCAAATATGGTAAATCGTTTGTTTAAATATGAACAAATATCTACTCTTTGACACACTCGTTATTTTATCACTGTCATTTTCCTCTGATAAAGCATTTTACAAGTAAAAATTTTTCAGGACTTTTAATGTACATAAAAAAATGAAAAATAGAAGAAAACTTAAATGTTTCTATTGTAATTATAATCGTTTTATTGAATGCATTTAAGAATCGAAGAGACAAGGAATTTATTTTCAGGTCTACACTACGGAGCTTCGGAAACAAGGCGTTATCAATGTCATTTAAGCGACTCCAGGACACAAAGATAACGTCTCCCTTTTTCTGACGCCAAAGAACTCTTAGAATATCCAACTTATACTAGGTACGAAAACCACCCTTATCTTATAATTAATTTTTTTCGACTCTATCTACGTGGCCAAGATAGTTTTCCGGTTCGTAAATAACTCTATATCCACCACAAATGTTTCTTTTAATTAAATTTTTTTCCACAATACTCCCATTTCTGTTCACTAAGTAAAAACATTTGTATATTCATTCCTATTCAATGGAATCACAGTGATTTTTCAACTCGATTTTAGTTCAACTTTTTTTATGCCAAGAATTGAGAAATTGTTAATAAAATAATAAAAGAATTGTTAATAAAAAAATGTAAACTTAAAGAATTCATGTGCAAATAGTTACGAGGCTCACATTTTTTTAAGTTTTAATTTTTTACAATAATTCTTAAAAATGTGGAAAGAGGGTTGGTGAAATAGGAGAATAGGGGAAAAGGTGATGGAAAGCTCGATTTTATGGCTTAAAGCTTAATTTTATTTTATCCTGATTAATTCCATTGGAAAGCAACATGTCAATAGTCCGAAATAGATGTTTCGTGAACAACATCGACGCAAGCGATATCTGGCGAATACCTAATCGTCATCGTAACGAGTTGCACTAAATCTATCCGTAGAATGCAGTAATTCTCTTGTTTACAATGTGTACAGCTGTCTACGTACATACTGACAGAATATTCTACCATGAAATTCAAACGACATAGAGAGAGGGAATTTAATTTCACGCTTACACATTCACAGCTCGTCTAGTTTCCCATTGACCTGATAAATTGTGACTTTTGCTATAGAAGCTATAAACAAACCAAAGGTTTTAGTAAAAAATCTAGCTTACGGTTTAAAACACCCTGGAGAAAGGAATTTCAACAGAAAAAACTGGTTATTTTGCAGTACATGTTTTAAATAATGGAAAACAGTTATATCTATCCTTTCACTAATTACGTTCAAGGAGTGGTTTTTCTATACTATAGAAATTTTTTTAAGAAGACGAAACTTATTCCATTTTGGTTCCTTATCGTGAAATATCTATGTGAGGTTTTTTTTTCTCTTAGGAATAAAATATTTACGATCTTCTTTGATCATATCCAAGGGGTGGACTCTCCATTTCAGGGATCGTTTCATACCAAGGGATTCTTTTTTTTTCTTATAAAGAAATATGAAAGTTAGTTTTTTGTGATGAAGCTTTTTTCAAAAGAATAAAATATTACTTATTTTTTCTCTCTGATTATATTCTGGAGGTGGTTTCCACTGTTTTGGGATCTATTGTCCTAGATGGTTACAAAAAAATCAACCCCAGAGGCCAGTTAAATTCCCGGATGGTAATAACCTAATTAAAAAAAAATTGAAAGAGATTTAAAAATACTTTTTCCATTATTTATTAAAGTTATTTTTAATTGTTTGCTCTTTTTTATTTTATGAAAAATGCATATGCCTGAACACTTTAGCCCTTTTCCGCTGACGAATTTCAATTACCAAAGCTAACTGAATAGTACATGCAGAATGAAAGAAAAGTTCGAGTGCCAAAGGCGTTCGTCCTAATTCATTTGAGTCGAGGGCGTGTCGGAGGGGTAACTGCAAATAACACATTTCCGGTGGTTTCCTGGGGATTCTATATGAGGGAAGAGTGCCTGGAGGATATCCCCATGTATAGTCACAGGATTCTAGGTTCGTGACCCTTCAATCTTCGAAGTCTAATTAAATTTCGTTAACGCACTTCCGACATGACAGATAACTGTAAAGCAATGTGACTTAACGGCCTAATGTAGCTTAATTGAAGCCTGTCGACACTATCTCTATAGTTTAAGCCAAAGTGGGTCCTAATTTTTACATAACTTGGCACTTCTTGTGCCTCTTGCATTAGTCAATTTATTATATGATTGGGTATAATGAGTATTTTTAATTTCTTCCATATTTTAATCTATTGTTGAAAAAAATACCTTTTTACCTTTTTATCGTAGGATAATTTTTTTAAAAAGGGTGTCTGCTAAATTTTGGCAAAGAAATTCCCGGATTTTCCTGCTTATAAATATAAGGTTTCATACAATGCATACTATGAATATTAAAGGAAGGACAATCCCCGAATTTTTTCAATTCCCGGACAATTCCCGGATTTCCTTAAATTTCCGCACTGTTTTAAAATATTGAATAGATAAATGTTTAACCAAAACAGTGAATTTTTAATAGAATAGTTTACTTTAAAGAAATGGTTTTTAAACTAAATGTTTAAATATTTTGACGACGGAAGTGTATTTTAAACGAATCAGTTGAATTTTCAACCAAATAAATGGATAAATTAGGAATATTCTTAAAACCAAGGGAAAAAAGTAGAATCCCTAAAGAAAGAGAAAGTAAAGGAATAGGGGGAAGACTGGAAAGCCTGTAATCCATCCATTTTGTGAAAATTTAAAGAAAATATAACTATTGACTGCAAATAGGGTACTTTAGGGACGAAATCTTGAAAATGGGGGACATTATAGGAACCTCAGCTGAATATGGGGAACAATAAAAGATATAGGGATCAGTCATAATTATAGGGTAATAAAGCGATAAGCTATTTTTTAGCAAAATCGAAAAAAGGGTATACAGCCAACAGCAATCCACTATAATCATGAAAAGGTAGTTGACATATTTTATCGATCACGCTTCTCCCAGTCGCACCTTAATTTGACGCTCAGTCAGTAACTTCGGCGAATATCTGATCAATACCTACAACCATATATGTATATGGAACAGAAATGTAAGCTGTTAAGAGTCAAATTAATTCACTGCTGTTGTACTTCACTATATAATAGAGATTGAGTGAACATTTCATGTAGTAAACATTTAACTCCGTACCTAGAGCATATAATTTTGTTCTAAAGTTGGTATTCAAATTATGTAAACAGTCGATCAATAATTCAGCTGTCAATAATTTACAACATTGTACCCTCTTATACCTAAATTATAAATTAAACGCTCAGAATAATAAATATAGAAAGCTAGAGTTGTCATTACACAAAATCTCTAATTAATGATCTAGTTCGCGAATACATTGATGTTCCGTTGTTAATGCCTCCATCTAGGAGATACTGAAAGAAGTTTCCAAGGACGAGTCAAAGCACTTATATCTATAGAACACTAAGATTAATGCCTTTCACCTGTTCATATATACTAGTTTAACTTTCCTATTGACTCCGATTTCAATCATAAGCAGATATAATCCAAGACTGAAGTCACTAAGAAAAGTTAATAAATCACATAATTTGTCACGGTTACTAATTATTACAAGGTCTCTGACATGAGAATGAAGAGGAAAATTTTAAAAAAGTTTTACATAATGCCATTGCAATTTATAAGTTAGACGATAATCTCAAACTAGGTCCTCTGATTTTTGCTCTAATTTATTATACAAGGTTATAAAAGTTGCTTCAAAGGCTCAATTGGAAATTCTATTATCGTCTACTATATCTCAAATAGTCAAATATTGAATTTAAAAACTCGTGAATTATAGAAAGCCATTCATTTATGGAAGTGCATGGTCGCATCCTCGTAAAAAAGCTCTCGGTGCTGTGGTCCACATTGCTGGACAAAACTTGGGAGCATTAAAAACTTCAACGATACTGAAAAGAAAAATAGAAACAGCGCAAAGAAACGAGTGAGCTTTTCCTAAGCCAGTGCGAGAAAAGATTCTCGGAATCACGCCAACTGCTTTTAAAACATTTGACCAATCGCAGTACGAGGTGTGTAAAAGTTTAACTACAAGTCAGATCACGCGAAAGTCTTAAAACATAAATTACGGGGGCAATGTTTATAAGCTACTTCCGTAAAGTTTTTCCCGCACTTTAAAAGAATTACCTTCGGCTGTAAAACCCACTGGTTTACAGCAATTACTTAAGCTCACGATCTCAAGTTTATACAAAATTATCGTTTATAATTATAATCTTTTTAAATTTTCACAAAGAAATCCTAAATACAAAACTTTTGAAAGTCCATTTGTAAGCTAACCGCATATGGTTTACTGAATAAGCAAAATCTAGAGACTAGTTTTATAAAGTGGAACAAGTTTTTTTTTAAATGAGGAAAAAATTAGTTTAAGCTGAATGTTTAACTTTATGAGAGAAAGATGGTGCGATGAAGTAGTTATGAAAAGCACGTTTATACCATTTAATCCTTCAAATACGTCACTTTTGTGCCGGAAGGAGAAATAGAAATACCTCATTATAGAAGAGAGATGAATAAAAAGTGACAATATTCCAGGAAATGTGATACATATAGTATATATTATATAGTAAGACGTTTTACCACCTCAGCAGTCTTTGTACGCTTTTTATTCCATTCTCGGTGCAAAGAAAAAATAACTTATATGTCAACCAAACTAAAGAAAAATCTCGCGTTTCAGCAAAAATGTTCTTGCGTATACTTTGTTTCATTCTGAGTCATTAAAAGTCTTCCTTTGTGCTATAAAACATTACGCAGTTATTTATATTATTTAAATAAAGGTTTGTGACATTCAAAAACGATAAAAGTCTTCTGCAACAGCATATGCTTTTTTAAATGATTAAATTACTTTCGAAAATTTCGAAAATTTCAAATGTACTGTAAATTTTGAATAAAATAAAATTTCGTACGACAGTGAATGCGTTTCACGATAAAATTATTTCATTTATACCATATAGCAATATCCTTGCTACTTATAATTACACCAGATTGAATGCATCAATAACATCATTCACATATAGGATAAAAATGTTTAGTTGAAGTGATAAATGACGATTAGAATAGAAAAATCAATTCGT
>JAUESI010000018.1:9082087-9104897 GCA_032275145.1 Synergus laeviventris | reverse complement strand
TATATATATATATATATTGACGCACCATAATAATAGCATGTTCTTTCTTTGATATAAGAAGAAATTATTGCACTGACTAGGGTATTTTTTGCAGCGGGACCAATTTCCATGAAAGTGCACATTCACTGTGATTAAACAGAAACAGACAATTGAATAATGATCGTTCTTCTTTTAAAGATAAGAACTACGCAATTTGAAAATAATTACAAAAGTTATGAAATTACAAGATGGATGAATGTTGAGCACGACTCAAGTATGTATATACAGATTCATATTTCGTGCACTTGCATATGAACCCTTTTAGCTGATCTTCTCTCGATTAGCACCTTACACAACGCGCGTTTACTCTTCGTCAAACGATAGTTGTATAATATAGTTTAGGAATAATGAATCAAAGCGAATCGTGAGTTAAGACTCATGTAATAGACAAGCTCCATACATTGTCCTCTAAAACACTTTTTAGCGTCAAGAAAGTAGCAAACTTGTTTCAATATGCATTTTCATAACCATGCTCAGACAAGATTATTATATTCCCTATGTGGAATGATAATTTTCTTTGGAATTTTAAAGATCTATTTTAGAATCGGAGAACATTTTTTGCCTTCTCGAGACAAGGTACTTTTTTCTTAGGCTTAAATTGCACAGAATTTTTATAGATTTCAAGCAATTGTAGAAGTAGACCTTAAAAATTCAAGGACAATAATGTAATTTTCATGTTAACGGTAATATAACGATGATATTTTAGAATATTTATAAAGGAATAGTTATGTACATGTACACTGAAAATCTTGCATTGTAATCACGACAATTTTAAAAACTAGATGTGGTGAGATGATCGAGATTTGCGGTTCCAGCATGGAATTCGCCATAATGGAAATGAGGCAAATTAAGGTTGGCTTGTAAATGAAAGCAAACGTGGTATAGATATTCTGAGAACCGAATTGAAACGAGGTCCGTAATTACTAAGTGGAGACATCCCTTTGGTATATAACTTATGAAAGCGAACTTACAATAAAATTGTGATGCAAGCAGCTTAACGTATCCCTGACTTAACCATCGTCCCACATTACTTGAAGCTATATCCTGCACGAGTTTGCTGATTGCACAAATGAAACATATGGGAGAAAATATATATACCTAGACGCTTTCTTTTTGATTTTTCACGATTACTTCGCTTGAGCAAATACGGGCATCGCTAAAGTTGGGATGGTATATGCCGTTAGCGACTGACATTGCTAAATTCACTTTATTTTAGATTCATTCGAAGAAAGGTGAAAGGACGTTCACGCGATGCAGACGTTGCCGTTTACGTATCGCTTATACGCCTATGTCATTCTAAGTATATGCCTAAGACTCCTACTTCTCACGACAAGCCACTCATTCATCATAATTATGTCTCGAGGCAATGTTACACATTTCGCTTTTTCACGCTCAAACTTTGCCATTTCCTCAGTTGTAAATCACTCTTTTATGCACTCTGTGTGATCTTAACTTGGTACATTAATGAGACACAATGTATTTATGTACAAGGTACATCTGATGAGATTTAATTAGTTAAGATAATAATACATGCTGCGCATCAAGCCTTTCCTCGATTATTTCGATCGCTATTTACTCAAATTTCGAAATCTTAAATAGTCCCATTTTACTAAGGGAACAGACTTTAATTACGAACTATGCTTTCAAGCTTTATGACATTCAGTCGCCACAGAGAAGGTATTTTTAATTAAAAATATAAATTAATATTTAGATTAATTAAAACGTCGGAATAACCGGAAAAAGGCAAGAGTATTTAAAAATTGGAATTCCAAAATCCAGTGAAATTCTTTTCGCACTTTATGACCGTTTTGTGTGAGTCCAAGGGACTCTAAGGGATGGTTGTATCGGGAATGTCGAGAAGCAGAATTTTTGGATACTCATGAATATAATGATTGGCAGGTAAGAATATTTAAACTCGTGTTTGAGTCTGAGTGATTAAAACTCTTGGTTATACTACTATTTTCATTTGATCACCGATCAATTCAGGAGGCAGTTGCCTCGTCAATCGATTTGAAGAGTTCTGAGGTTAGTAGAGCTTTAGCTATGATGAGAGTGGATGCGAATCGTTATCTGCGGGATGCACAACAGAACTTGTTGGAGAGTTCGTTTGCTTGAACCCCCCTCTTTATGCGCCATCTTTTCACCGTCACCAATAGATGCACTGCCGTGACACAGTTATACCGATCTTCGTTGTAAATCTTTCCGAGTTGCACTAAATCCATGATCTCGAATCACGGATGGACTTAGGGATATATAAAGCGGATTAGAGCTTCGGCTTTGTCATTCCCTCAACACCACTCAGTGGTGAGGACCTATTCTTATCACAAGCGGCATTAACGAGCACCTTTTACTACGAGGGAGTCTCTTCAAGTTTCCCTGTTTTCCCTGCCTATCAGGCGAAAACAAAGAGCGACTAATAATACCTCTGCACGGGCACCGTAGCATCTTAGACATCATGTTTAAGGTAAGAACTTCGATAGGTGCTGAACTAGTCTATCAGACATTTTAAGCGTATTCTACCCAGGTTCCATGTGCAAAGGACATTGTTATGCCAAGCAAGTGCAAATTATTGACGGGACGAGTTAAGGGTCGTGCGTGCCCCTCAAGTGTACGAAATGTTCTCTTCGCCTAGGCTTATCTACTCTAAAGAGGGTATTTCAGTGGAATTCGTTTTGGACCGTGTCTAGTGACAGTTTAATAGTTTTTTTCGCTCTTTTAAAAATTTTTTTCCAGTGACTTTACTTTAAAGAAGACTGACTACCCTTCTAGAACTAATATTGGGAAAACTTTTTCTCCTTTTTTGACCTTTTTTCTGAAGGAAGGAATTCATAAATGAAGTTAATAATTTCTTTTGCATAAAAAACCAATTAAGTCCTGAAAATCCGAACAAACTCGATAATAAGGTTCAACTTTGAAAGAGACTTTGAATTGAAAGAAAAAATAAATTAATGCAGTTTGATATTTGATTGAGTTTAGTTTTAGTCAGTTTTTCGTACTTGTCAAATTATCCATCGTTTAGTCATTTTCGTGGAATGTGTACCTTGAATATCTGCAGATATCGCTTGTAAACGACCGTAACCGATGATGAATACGTCAGTCAATTAAGCGATGCGCACATACTTTTATCGATTAAGCATTACAACCAGTGATTAATGAACTTTCGTGCTTATTGCTTCCATCGATTACAGTTACGAAATTTGAAACCATCTGATTTTACTGAAAATATGACAGAAATTATCAATTAAATATTATTGATCACGTATCTCACTCCAAATTCATTTCAGCCCGCAAGATGTTAACCATATTAATATATTAAAATTCTATAATTTATTTGATGGAATGCACGATCCAATTGGATATTTTATTTACTTTGTTCACTTTAACGCTTATTGATTGGATTTGAAATAATTATAAAGGGTTATAATACTGGTTCTTCTTCACTGAAAATAATGCAGCACAAAAAAACTTATAATACTTACATTTGTTTGTAATTGGAAGGTGAAGTTACTTCTTCCAGTAATAATATCTGTAACAAGTTACTTTTTCAAAAATACATTGCTCTGCGTATCTTGTTCGAAAATGATTTCATATATTTAATGAAAAATTGTATTTACAGCTGACGGTAGCTCTGGGGTTTGTGGCCCTGGCTCTTGCGAGAGCAGAACCGCCGGTAAACTCGTATTTGCCACCAGGAGGTGGACTAGGCAGGGGAAATGGAGGAGGAGCAAGCGGTGGTGGCCCTTCAAGCCAATATGGCCCACCAGGTTTTGGAGGAGGTGGTGGTGGGCAAGGCGGAAATTTCGGAGGAGGTGGTGGAGCACCAGGTGGAAACTTCGGGGGAGGTGGTGGTATGTATCAGTGTATCACGTAAACTAAATTTATTTCAATTTTTCATGAATAGGTTAACATCACTTGTTAGTGAAATTTTATATTCCACTTGAATCAATTTTACGTCAATCAATTATTTTATAATTGGATTTTTTTTTTAGAATACAATTTTTATTAGCGATGTATAAAATGGAAAAAACCGTTTGGTAGAGACAACAAAATGCATATCCTTAATTTTTATTTGAAGTGGAAAAAATAAAAATTTCTTTCTCCACAAAGTTTTGTTTAAGAAAATTGCTAAAATACGGTTTAAGATGAAAGATTCAAACAATTTTTTCAAAGTTAACAATTATATTTTTTGAAAAACAGGTGGTCCACCAGCCAGTTCCTATGGAACACCAAGTGGTGGTGGATTTGGAGGCGGTGGCGCCGGAGGTGGAGGTGGAGGTGGCAGACCTGGTTCTGGTGGTGGCAACAATGGATTTGGGAGCGGAGGTTCGGGTGGAGGAAGACCATCGGACAGCTATGGTCCACCATCCGCTGGCGGTGGTGGAGGATTTGGAAGCGGAGGTTCTGGTGGTGGAAGGGGAGGAAACGGAGGATTCGGTGGAGGAAGACCTTCAGACAGCTATGGTCCACCTACGGCAGGTGGTGGTGGTGGTTTTAACGCTGGTGCAAGAGGTGGCTCTGGTGGTTCCGGAGGCTCTGGAAATGGAGGATTTGGAGGCGGAAGACCAGCGGACAGTTATGGTCAGCCACCTCCTTCACCTGGGGGTGGTAGTGGAGGATTTGGGGGAGGTGTACCATCTGATAGTTATGGAACACCTCTTAACGGGGGCGGTGGAAGAGGAGGTTCCGGAGGTGGATCTAGAGGTGCTGGAGGCAGACCTTCCGACAGTTATGGACCACCATCTGGTGGAGGAGGTTCCGGTGGATCCGGTGGCTTCGGTGGATCTGGAGGTTCCGGTGGTTTCGGTGGATCTGGCGGTTCCGGTGGTGGAAGACCATCAGATAGCTATGGACCTCCTTCAGGAGGCGGAAATGGAAGAGGTGGGTCTGGCGGTTCCGGTGGCGGAAGACCTTCAGATAGTTATGGGCCACCTTCAGGAAGTGGAAACGGTAGAGGGGGGACTGGGGGTTCAGGCGGTGGGTTCGGAGGCGGTAGACCATCTGATAGTTATGGACCACCATCAGGAGGAAACGGAGGTTTCGGGGGTGGTGAGTTATTCCTCTGATTGGAAAATTTATAGAATAAAAAGATCAGACTTTATATATTAATTTATTTACAGGAAATGGCAGAGGTGGTGGAGGCAGTGGAGGTGGAGGAGGTGGAGGAGGATTTGGAGGAGGTAGTCCATCAGACAGTTATGGGCCACCGAGTTCAGGAGGTGGTGGACGAGGCGGTGGTGGGAATGAAGGATATCCGGGCGGTTCTGGGAATTCCGGCGGAGGTGGAGGAGGAGGTGGATCTGGTGGTTATGGTGGTAATGCAGAGGAAGAGAGCAATGTAAGTGATTGAATCTTCTAACTTAAAATACTCTCTTTACTTTTTCTCTATGAAAGAATAAAAATGATATGTATAACTTTCAGGAACCAGCAAAATATGAATTCTCTTACGAAGTGAAAGACGATCAAACCGGTAGCAATTTCGGCCACACAGAAACTCGAGATGGTGATCGAGCCCAAGGAAACTTTAATGTGTTACTCCCTGATGGTAGAACACAGATTGTTGAGTATGAAGCTGATCAAGATGGATTCAAACCTCAGATTAGATATGAGGGTGAAGCCAACACGGGTGCAGGAGGTGGAGGCGGTTATCCATCTGGTGGTCCATCAGGAGGTGGATTTGGTGGTAGTGGTAGTGGTGGTGCTGGAGGTGGTAACGGTTATCCTTCTGGGGGCCCATCTGGTGGTGGAAATACTGGAGGGAATGGCTATCCTTCTGGTGGACCGTCTGGAGGTGGATTTGGTGGCAGTGGTGGTGGACCATCTCGTGGTGGATTTGGAGGCAATGGAGGTGGTGGTGGTTACCCGTCTGGAGGTCCTGGAGGCAATTCTGGTGCAGGATTTGGTGGCTCAGGAGGAGGTGGTGCTGGCGGAAACGGAGGTTATCCACGAGGTGGCCCTGGTGGAAATGGTGGCGGAAGTGGTGGTTACCCATCTGGTGGTGGAGGCAATAGAGGCAATGGAGGATTTGGAGGTGGAAATGGTACGACACCAATTTTTTTTTAATATTTAAAGTTTATAATGATATTGATTTATACAAAAAATTTGATCTCTTCAGAACAACCTAGCGGCGGCGGTAATCAAGGATACCCTTCGGGCAGACCTGGCGGAAATGGATTCGGCGGTGGTGGCCAAGGAGGTAGTGGTGGTTATCCCTCCGGTAGCGGAGGTGACGCTACAGCCAATGGCGGATATCAATACTAATCGAATTCAATCTAATTAAATTAATGCTTCGAGTGTATTATGGAATGACAAGCATCGTTCATAGTTTAGTCTCACGACACCGCAGCCCTGCAGAATAATTGGCAAACGGATGTTTGAATCTGACGAGTGGTACGTCTGAACTGGCGTGGAAAACATTAATCACTCGAAACTGTTTCTTGTTCCGAGCTCTAAGAGCTGTTTAATTTATCACGTGAGAAGATGCCAACTCAAGCAGTCACCGGATGCAGAAGAACGTACAGCAAATTGTTTAGTCACTGTTCAAGTACCAAAAGTAGAGATCCAAAGAGTTGAGCATCACTATATTGATGACTATATCACGTTTCCCTTTTTCGATGGTTCTTTTATTTCTTCATCTTGATTTCAGGAACTTTTTTAGAAATGATTTGAAATGTATTAAATTCAAGAAAAAGTATTTTGCTTTGATTAATGACAAACATAAATGATAATGTACATATGTAGGAGGCATACTCGTCAAATTCGAGACATCCGAAGGCTTCAGAACATGGGCTACTGTGATAGTGAATTTAATAGCAACATTTATGTAAGATTTCCTCGTGGCTATATACTATGCGAATCCACGTTTCCCAATGTGTTGACGAAAAATCTAATTTAACTCTTAGTCCAAATAATATATAATCCGTTAGTAGTTTGTCACACGTCACAATTGGATTCGTACAGCGAACTTTTTATATATGCCAAGTAGATGACCTCATATCTATGTATTTTATTTATTTGCATAATTTATCATGTGTTTATAAAATCTCAGAGCATGTAGTTTATAGCGCAAAACAAGCCGCATAAATAAAAAATGCGGTCAGCCATAAATGTGTTTATTTTATTTTGTTTTACACCCGATATGTCACAATAACATTAACAACCCGATCAGACTACTCTACCGAAAAAGCAGCTCATTGATCTCGTTGACGCATTTCGGGTAATTTCTCTGATAAAAATACGAATGAGTAATCACTGGGAAAAGATTTTTGAATAAATAGATCAAAGCAATTTCTTTTGCACGGTTGTATCTGTTCACAGATATTACTTTGAATGTTATTATCTTATTTTCAAATTATGAATTTAAATAGTTTTATTACTTGAAAGAAAAACCAAATGAATATTTAATTTGAGAGTTTCAATCGGAATGGTGTTCGTTGTAAATCATTCATTTAGCTTTCATTCGGGATCTCGCGTAACTCACTTAAAGTACAGTGCAGGTAGGTACATAGAAAGGCTTTTGAGAATCTGTATCACTGAAGAGGAAGATGAGCTCGCAACATGGCGCAATCGATTGCATGTAGAGTAACCTCCTATTGGCATCCCACGTGTAACTTGCATAACAAACTCCATTATGCGGAGTAACATAGAAAGGATATTTTCAACACTTACCATGACCAATCATAAAATTGATCTTCTTGAAGCTTTATAACCATCCGCAAACCGTACTACGAACTCATCTCTTCCGATTTTACGATCGACTGTAATTATTCTACCTTCTATACGCGCATACCAATTCTTGAGGAAAAATTATCCATTGCATTTATCGTTTCATTTACGACCTTGGAATAGTTCCATGTAAATACGATGAGCGTCATTAATTTAATTCATCTTTCTTTTGTCTGCTTCTTGCATCAAACGTCATATTTGTACTCTCATCATCTTTCAAATCCAATTCTTATGCAATTCATGTATGGTATGCTTATCGATTCTTACATTTCTTTCATTTTCACATCTTTTTAACTAGTCGATAAGTTACTTTTTTCAAGAAACTCGTTACAGTTTAAGATGCTTCTATTTGTGATCCTCTTCATTATTTGGTTATAATAATTAAATTTTTATAATGTATTGTACGATATTATCAGGTCTTTTACTAAAATGTACAAAATATACTTGATAATTTAAAGACGATGGTTATTCTAAACCGTCTTATTACGGTAACAGCGTGAATCAGGAACTCGAAACCAGCGATGCTGTCACAAATCTGCGGTTTTCTTATTAAATATAATTACCGTTTTACAGTCAAATTGTGTATTTGGCAAATGACTGTTTCCATCTCTATTTCATCGTGGTCGCACCCGGGAACATGGTATAAAACGTGACACTGTGTCGGTCCTTTATATCAGTTTTGTGATCCCTGGTGCCCAAGTGTTTTATAATTTTATCTCTCATGATTTTAACGGTGAGTTATTTCGATGTGCTAAAATATTCACTATTCATTGATAGATGTCCATTTATAGCGCAAGTGGCAAAGCATAGAAAACGTGGAAGAGCTATTCTCTGAAATATAGGTTATACCAATATACAGTTAATTGAGTATATTACTATAATCCACTTAATTATCGTTTCAACTCACCTCGTGTTCTCATTTTATAGACGTTAATCTAATAATATTAAAGAATAATATTCAAGTAAGAAAATATTGATAATGCTATGTCAATCTTCATTATAATTACTGTTCGTGTCGTAATTACTTTAAAATACGAAATGCAGTTAATGAGGGATAATTAGCTAATTATCAATTTATTAAACGTTAATAAAAGTACCATATATCTAACAAGTGAAAGTATGCGCTCTATACAAGATATTCTATATGTATACAGCTCAAGCATGCATTTTATTTCAAGAGCGTGTACTCTGTGTAAAGCTTCTAGAATAATTTGCAACTGCTGAGATTGAGGACCGAACTGTCCACAAATCGAATTGTGTTTCCACTGTATTGGCGATTCTAGTTGTAAATGTGTCCCACAAGGCTATTTAAATGTCTGCTTCACTTGGAAGTTCCATCTATATATTCAAAAACAAACAGAAGCTCTCTCGTACAACAGAAGCCGAATTTACCCTTTCTAAAACAATTCTATACCAATTCCAATATACATTTCTATTTCTTCGGATGTTTATAATATATATACCTTAACAAGCAATTATTATTTAATTCGATCATTGCATTTTTTGTGTGCAATCAATAAATAAATAATTGAAAGTCATTCTTTGAAGGAAATACTATTTCTGTTCTAATCATAATTAATTATACCTTGTAGCTTGAACAAAATCTTCCCTCTAAATGTTCTTATATAAGACAAATTAATTTCTTTGTATTTGATAAAGGTATAGTGTGTGATAACATTATTACGTCATGAGTTAATACCACTTCGGTGTCTACATTGTCACGTACGTAATTAAATTGTGAAAGTACGCCAAAGATTTGCTGGCGCTTCAACGTGCTTCCTATTTTCGTAAACTACTTCTATATTTATGTTTGACATCACCATTTCGTAAAGTATTTGACATTTTTGTACCAATTTCTTTTCAAGAATTTATACATCCAAAAATTAAAAGTTTCAGAGGGAATAATTCGATAGTTGTGGTAATAAAATAAATTTACAAAGCTTGAACACAAGCGCCTATACGCTTGCTCATATTCTGAACAATATAAATGGAATATAGAATTTGTTGCATTTATTGCGTGTTTAAACTAAACGATATTCACAGTTACAAATATTCTTTATGTTAACTAAAATCCTCTGACAAGTTGAGATCAATCATCCAGTGAAATGGTTTGAAGAATAACATGAAGTGGATTGTTCGGAAAATTGTCATTCATAAATCAATCATTCAATCACCCGCATTGCGGAATGGATAAATGGTTTTCAAACACCGTTCTCACATCTGCATCCCTTTTAATGTTTCTGGTTTGAAAAATCAACTACGATAAGTCCAATAATAAATAAATATCTAATTTTTGAAAAAAGGATAAACAGGGTGGCGATTCGGCAAACGATTTTAAATTTCAGATCATTTCCCTGATCTGTTTTTCCCGATCAATAAAATTGCCAGTCATTTCTCGGTCTTTCCCAGTTTCCCGGTTGAGTTGCGACCCTGGTGAATATTTCGAATGACAATTTTCTAAGTGAATGAAATTTCTCTCGATTGATGGCGGTAGCGATCAAATTAGTCAAGCATCTTGAAATTGTTGCTGGATTAAATTTGAAACCTACTTGACACATTACCTCTTGACACGATGAACATGTTAAATGAACTTTGAGAAGGATCCCAGTGAAGCGGTTTAGGGACTAGTAAACTAGCTAGCCAGCAAGATACACCTTAATTCAAACGGAATTTGAGGGCAACGTCAAGGAGAACGTCGACACTAAGTCTCAAGAGGTTTTAGCATGCATCATTCTATCCATAGGTTCTACTATGGACGACGATGCTGGTAGGAATTTGGAGTGAACCACAGGGACCAGCATATCTACCTCCCAGTGGAAGCGTTTCTCCATCAAACCCGTCTAGACCTAATGTTGGCCACCCAAACGAGTGGGCCGGGGTATGTAGCGCAATACTGATTCTCCAATTTGTGCATAATTCACAGCTCTCAAAGCTCGATACCGTTGTAAGATGAAATTCCAAGAGATGATGAATTAATTGGTTTGTAGTTTGTGCTTCCTAATTAATTTTAACCGAAACTAAACTGCAGTCAGATTTAACATGAGCATTTCCGACCGGTTCTATCATTACCCTGGCTATTGCGCATTAAATTAAATGATTGGGCATTCCTTCACGAAACCGCAAGTCGCGCACACCTCAATTCACAATTACAAAATTTACGTAGAGTTGTAGACGCACAAATACTCTATAATTTTAATTGTAGATATTACTTTAGTAACTGTCCTGTTGAGTGATGTTTTATGCAAATAATTTTCTTATTGAGATTTTCGGGTTTTTTTTGTCAACTACGTTAATACGGAATTTCTACATTTTATTTCAAGATTTACAAAATTTCGAGTTTATTATTATTATTATATTATATTTTATTATATTATATTAATTATTATTATTATTAATTATATATTATATTTATTTCAAATTTAGGATCCAGTGAACTACGAGTTCTCGTATGAGGTGCAAGATGGTGACGCAGGTTTGGACTTCGGACACCGAGAAATGCGAAAAGACGACACAGCCACCGGAAGTTATCACGTTCTACTTCCTGATGGACGAACGCAGTACGTCGATTATATTGCCGATGAAAACGGCTATCGACCCATGATTCGATACGAAGGAACCGCCTCTTATCCGCCTGGGCGTCCTTCGGACCAAGGATATAAATATTAATGCTCGCATTGAATATGCATCAAGCTTGAAAATGAAGACGCGGAAAATGTCGTGAATTGCTTTTCAAACGCTGATCCTTTCGGAAGCAATAAATTCTCAGAATAAAGTAATCTCTGATGATATACAAGAAAATAAAATCCCAGGAAAAAATGAGACTTTGCGAAAGCAGTCGTCATATATTGATACGCGGTCCTTAATTTAGACCTATTATATTTTTATAGCGTTAAATCTATTTAATAAATAGAACATCGTTTTTATAGTATGCGAAACACATGCGAATAAAAATAAAATAAAACGATTTATTACATCTTAATCTTTGATCCTTGACCCAAAACCAATGATCCCTGACCTTTCACGTCTGACTTTTGACCTTTGGTCCATTAACTATGAAAAATAAACTTTGTTTTACTGCCCTAATTAGATAAGTGGACCTAATGCATCAAAAGATGCATTAAGTAGATGGAAGACAATTTTGCACGGAAGCTGAGAAATTTATTGACCCCTGAGACTCATTCTGAACCCTACCATTTTTGGATCATATCCAAAGTCCTGTAGATTCTCTTTGCTTTTAATAATCTCCGGTATTTATAACTGACATAAATATTATAAAATATAATTATAATTAAAATTCCGAGCAAGATTTCTTATATAAAATAATCAAGAGATTTATTTCAAGCGTGACAAAGTAAACGAGGAAGAATTTGAAAAATTGTACTTTTCAGTAGAAAAATCTATCTCAATAAGCGGATTATATAAAAAGGAAGTCAATCAATGTAGAAGCATAAATCTAAACCTTTTAAAGAGAAGAGAATAAAATTTTTACTTTTGTAAAGCTCTTACTTAAATATTCCTCTTTCTCTTTCATTTCTTTTGATTTTATACTTTCACTCAGTGAATTTATGTGGCGTTCCGTGTAAGCAAGGCATTCGTTGCCAAAAAGTGAATGGCAAACACTAGCAGAACTTTTACGCATTGAAATAATCAAATTACCAAAGGATGTTCTCGACCTTGTATATTTCATACGAGAAAGTATAATGGAATTAAACACTTACCGGTTGGAGCGAAAAAGACGTTTTCACGGTAATTGACGTACGCAAGACGTTCTGCTTTAGAGCCTGTAGGTCATTCGGTCGACATGAACTTCCGCTTGATAAGATCATCTGCCGGAAAATAGAGTTTTTTAATGTCTGCTTACTCAAGTGGTAAATGAATCTTATCGATACGCTAAATAATGTAAATGCATCTTAATAAAATTCGATTTCATAGAAACATTGCATGGTTAATTAATAATATACAAATATAAAACAAGATTGCCATATGTTAATTTTGAAATTTTGGAATTTGTACATTTCTAACTTAGCAAATTGATTATTGAAGTAATTATACGAAAAATTGATATTGCTTTTTCTAATGTTTAACTCCTCATCCTGATAATGGGCGAATCGCGTTTGGATAATTTTAGAGTTAAGTATATAGCTAATTATAGATACAAACAATCATCATTGCTTAGAATTATTGTACGTAAACATATTACTCGTCAATCCCGACTTAATTATTCACATAAAACAAAACTATAAGGACGTGCGTAAATTTCCAATTTCAGCAGTATCTTTGGTAGGAGAATGGAAGAAAAGGAAACCAGAGTGAATTCTGTGTCTGGTTTCCTTTTGTTGCACCTGGTACGCGCTTTGACAAACAAAGGTGATAAAGGTGAAATAGCTGTGTTCTACAAAGGCAGTCTTTCCTTTTCCTCTAGCCACTATGGTATTGCTCGTTGCGTGTACGTTACATTTACAGTCGCTATATAAGAATGGAGTACGTTAGTGGCGGCCAGATTGCTCAATGAGACATATTTCAACGAACAAAGCTCAACAAAGTCAAAGTTGCCTAAGTAGGATTTTCTATATTTCTTCCTCTTCAAGTTATTCAGTGATGTAGAACAATAGATTCAAATTACTTCCAAAAATGAATAGATAATTACGTACAGGTACACGAAAGGTACAATATTTCATAGCATGAAATATAAAACTAGCAGAAATTAATCTGCTGTTGCCCGGGATAAAAATAATTTAGAATAGTTTCAATATATTTGAAATGATTTCAAACGATTTTCAATTTGTAAAAAATGATGGATTATAAAAATTTGGCATTCAAGTCATTCAAAAGCCAATCACGTTCGGAAACAGTAATTTATGCAATATTTTTGAGATTTCTTGTGGTAATTTTTTATATAAAATATATCCTGATTTATTGAGCTTAATAAATAAACAAATATAGACGAAAATTAAAGTCAGATTAATTTAAGAAACAATTTTTTTTGTATTATTGTATTTGATCATTTTTAATCCGTTTTTATCTTTTACTGTACATGCCATTTGTACAATCCAACCACGTTACTCTCGCAACAAATTGCACCGAATCATTATGCAAATATTATGAGCAATACATTTGCTTTGGGAACGTATTGATCGAATAGTTTAAAACGAAAAACCGCCCTGCTGCTAACGTTAGGTCGTACATCTTTGAAAGGTGAGTACAGTCGTTCGGAGGTTTGCTGTATCGCGAAGTAACATTACAATAAATATGCCAGCACCGGGTCTTCTCTGGACAAATGTGAATTCCAAGAAAAGTTGTACGAAAACAAAATTGCTTAAATGTGCAATCTATTTTCATACAGTTAACATTATACTAGAAAAACTTGCATCAGAGATCATTGCGCATATTTTTCGAAATTTTCTTGAAAAATAAAAATAAATTAATTCACAATACGAGATACTTCTTCTTTGGCCAAAGTAAACATTACTTTACTTCTTGTTTGTCGAAATTGGAAGGTGGATTGATAAGACATGTTTACTGCCGTGTTATCCAGCGAGCCTTTTTCGTGAACATATATTTGTTACTGAGTAAATCTCGTGGAATAATTAACGCCACTGCAATACTTATATGATCATTGATCAGAGTGTTGTTGAGTTCGACAGACAAAAAGAAATTACAGGCGCAAATGTAACTACACTTGCGGTAGATGTATGCCCCTTCCTCCTCCTCCTCTGCATTAACAGCATGGGCAATATGGACATACCATGATTAATACTCTCCAGATCAATAATTATTTGCAAGCGTAACACACAACACCTATCATTACTTTGGCGCAGTAAAATTATTCACTACCGCCTACTTTACCCGATATTTCTTCTTACTAAACGATCCTCACATTTTGCATTATTTTTTAATATTTATAGATATTAGGGAATATATACAAGAATAATTTTTTTTATATTTAAATGTCTAAAGATCTTGAAAACTGTTAAAAAGCTTTTGCGATATGTCAAACGAAACAACCCGTGTTATCTTTTCAATTAAAATATTGCTCTTCGCGGTCTTCAATAATACACTTTCATTTCTACATGCAACACACAGAGAAAGGATTTTCAATTATGCTTAAATTCTTAATGCTTACTTAAACTCTTGCTTCTTTTCAGTCAACCGTGTCATCTCGATACTGAAATATGACGCACCTTGACATAATCATATTGCCTTAATTATTTGCGTATAATGAACCATAACAGACCATAATTATAGAGGAAAAGTGAAACAATTATATGTAGTTGGGCACTTCCGCTTAAAAATGATTTTGATGTTTTTATTAATATTATAGCTTTTTAATATTACAAAAATTGAGTTTCTCAGAATACGTAATGATCGCAATCGCTCTTAATCCATCAATTAGTACGACCGAAATACTGACTGGAAGCAGAGGAATTAGTTATCCATTAACGGTTTGGAATTACATGAATCCCGTTAATTTCACATAATCTTCTGAATCACATCGGACAAAAAGTTGACTTACGAAATTTTTTTTTAACCTACCAAAACCGATTAGATGTGAGGGCATCAAACCAATATAATTTTTTGCTTGAACAAATTAGGTGCAGTCTTACAAGATAGTCTATACATTTTTTGTGGTTTTGAAGATTAACATAAATGGCTGTGAAGTTGTCAAGTTATCTCAGTACAGAAAAAAAGATTTTTTTTTATTTTAATTATATTTATTGCTGACTTTCTTTTGAGAGATATTAAAACTTGAATATCAGGAAGTAACTTTTTTCATGTTAATTAAGAAAATACTTTCATTTAATAAAAATGAACTGGACTGTACATAAATATTGTAATACGATCGTAAGGTGTGTCCATTTGTCCAACTAAATGTCACTCATGTAACAGTATTATTTTTATCTTATACTTTCGTTTGTGAATGAAGTTTAAATTTTAAGACTTAGTTTGTTCAGTATAAAGGAATTACTTAGAAAAAAGATAAAAGTTTCTTCCATATTTAGCTCTAATAAAAAATGCAGCATCTTTGCTTTTTAGCATAAGCGCAAAGAACGCTTAGCGTTCGAAAGTTTATTAGGTGTACAAAATCTCAGATCCTTGGCTTCTTCTTTCTTTTTCTTCTTTCTCAGCTTGAATCCCTTTTCTGGCATTTAAGAATTTTATGTTTCCCATACGTGTTACAGAATAGCTGTTCTATTCTCGTGTAACTGTGTAATACTACATTTCTATTTTCTATAAATTTCTTATTTTTTATTTCAACATTTATTAGATTTACAATATTAGAAAAAGTTCCAAAAACCCTCAAATCCTTCAAAATTACTTGAAATTGTGCTAAAAAATAAAAAAATTTAAGTTTTAGGAACTTTGGGAACTTTCATTATACGCACATTTTTATTACGAAATAAATGTGGAAAAAAAATCGTGAGACTATAAGACGTGTGAAACTTCAACCCAATCATTTTGACGACATCTCGACAATGTTTATACCGACATAGGTGAGCAGTCAAAAGTCCAAAGCCTCGCCTGTCGACATATTTTTACATCCTTGATTACGCAGTACTTGCAACCTGTGCAAATACAGTGCAAGTATGATCCCGAGTAACGAGATCAGATGTCAAGGTAACCCACACGCACTAATTGGGAGACTCTGATGCGCTCGCTCAATCCTGCCGATCCGGTTTTCCGTGCGCTGTGCTCAGCTGCACATCTGCATTCCTACACACTCTTACACATATACATAAATGACAAAAAGCCTACATGAGAAACATGCACATATAAAACGAGCGCATCTCACTGGCGCGTGAAAGCGTTTGAACCAGACCGATTTGTCGCGGATTAATCGCGTTAATCTGACCAGTATCATTTCTGCGCAACATTTGCCTGCTGTAATGATCACATTTGCGAAATAGCAGCGTAATTTGTTCGCAGGCGAAAGTCGAATAGCGTAGGCTTTTTGTCGGAATTACGATCCAGGAGAAAAAACATCAACACGTTTTATTACAATTGTTTTTCCCGCTATTAGGAGCGAGGTATATCTATATTTAACTTTCATATAACTTAATATGTTTTTGCATAAACCGTGGTGGTATAATTGCAAAGCCACCCCCGTATCGGGTACCAATAGTATTGAGGTGTTGCCTGAATTGCGTTTTTAACTTGTAGAAAAGTAGATAGGATTTGTATTGCGTGGAATGATTTCCAACTTATAGACAAGGTCGAACTTGGAAGGAGTTCTTGAAATGTCGATGGGAAGATGAAAAAAGAGAACGACGAAGCATTGGAATGTGTGTGCAAAATATAGGCTTGCGCTCTTTACGCACGACCTCACTAACGCTTTTGTCCGCTATGAAAGATGAACTCGATATTGTGCAATTTGCAGGACTGCTCTACTAAGCAATCAACGGGCGTATATAAAAGAAAGCAGTTACATCATAGGAGAGCATCGAGGATAGGTACATGGTTCGAATTAACCGACAGTTCTAGCGCTCATGCAGTTACATCAGCGTGAATACGCTCACCCGCTCTCCATTCAACGAAATAAGAAATTGGTTCACACAAATATTCGCCGGAGGCTGCACGTCATAAACAACTGTTCATCAGTTTAAAAAGATACCATTTCTATATTTTCCAGCTTTACTTTATTTATAACTTATTACAATGAAAAATTAGCTCGGCTCAAAGAAAAAGCATGTCTTCAAGATGTACCAGAAATATCAAATTAATATTATTTTAATTTTAACATTTTTCAATGTTTTTTATGGGAATAGTTGAGATTCCCATGATTTAATCAAGCCTAGATTCGCTTCATAGCTTCAAGGTTGGATGATATTGGTATATTAATTTCTAAACATCGATAAAGGGGATTCTCGTGTAGACGATTATTCTGGAGAATTTGATCGAAAGTTATTTACAGAGTTACTTACTAGTCTCTTCATACAACATTAAAAACAACATCCCCTTTCCATTAAGCGACCATTCATGTAGCGAGCGAAGAATTCGTATGGAGTGAAATTACGATCCTACCGAATGCCGTGATATATACCTGTGCCCGCGACCATAATAATTCCCGTTTGGGAACGCGATAATTCGATCCCATGAATCGAGGAAACTACAGTCTCTTCCTCGTCCGAAAATAAAAACAACCCTTTTTTACTTTCGCCATCGCACGCGACAAGCGAATTACGAGCACTCTGATAAGTATTGATGTAACACCTTTCTGTGAAAAAAGCTGTGCATGTACGTAGCCGCTGATAAGCAGAACCAGGCAGCATATTCAAACAACGAAAAACCATAACTTTCAGGAACTCTTCAATATTGAAAATTTGTATAAAAAGATGTTTTTTTCCTACTATAAATATATTTCAGTATTTTTCGACATAATGATATTATTTAATATAATTTTTTGAATAATGATATTTGGAAGACTAAACAGTCTAGTTAATTTCTCATATTTTTTGTGGCATTAATATTTGCAAATGAAATTAAGCTCCTAATTCAGTTAAAAATGGGTGCTTGCTTTTTCCTTTGAAACACGTTTCAGATAACTTATAAGCGCCCTGCTAGCACACATGTAAAACTCTTACACACTTATATGCTTTTACCAGGCAGCGTAGTAACTCCCAGGTGGACTTGCGGCATAATTAAAAGTTTCCAGCCGACGTCTAATACGTGATTAAAATGTCGATCTCTTTTCGTATGAGGGTGCGCTTTTAAATTACGCTGATTTAATTACAGAAAATCGAACCTAATGATGCTTCAGTGCACAGACTAAAAAGAAATCATTTCTTCACTTGTAAAAAAAGATCTCCGATATGATGAAGTAATCCTCACATAACTGCCCCTCAAAAGATACATACTTGGAATTACTCATAAGCTAATTGTGTAATTATTTCAACAAATTTTTTTATTTCGCAATAAAGTTTTTCATTACATTATTCCTTATCACATCGACTAATCATTTTCATCAAAGGTAATAAAGGACGCAGATTGGACTATAATAAAATTACACATTGTGCACTTTAATTATAATCCTCATTCCTTTTCAATTAATTATTGAAGAATTACTTAGTGCATCATTTTTAATGTAGCCTAAGTTTCAAGATTGTTGTCGAATACCTGATTGATTATTTTGGAAATTAAGATTATTATTATTATTACTATTATCATTATCTTGAGATTTTACAAGATTTTACAAGATTTTAAAGAATTATTAAAGAATTGTAATAGGTAATAAAAAATCTAAAGGATTTTAAAACATTTCAAGGGATGTTTGGAGATTTTTATTGACTTCAGGGATTTGAATCTTAAAAGAAAGAAAGTTATCAAAAGGATTTTCCAAAGATTTCTACAGATTTCACAATATTTCAAGACATTTTAACTGATTTTAATTATTTACCAGGAATTTGAATAGATTTCAAGAAAAGAATGATTCTAAAGTATTTTAAGATATCATGAACGCTTTTAAACAAATTGAAAGGGATTTTAAGAGATTTAAAAAGACTTCAAAGGATTTTAAAGAATTTAAAAAGTTCCAAGAAAAAAGTCTTGAAATCTTTTATTAAAATATTTTCGTAATCACTTAACATATCTTGAAACCCTTTAAAATCATTCTTTGAAAACAGTTTCAAATTATCTTTAAAAATATCTTTAAAAATCCGCAGGACAAATTTATGATGCTCTGCTTTTAGCAAAAAGTGGTCAAAAACCAGAAATTATTACTAGTAATCGTAATTGTTAGTATTTTGTTAAAATATGTTAAAGTAGATTCTCATGATTGAACTTTGATTTGAATTTGATGTCTTGATTTGAGAAATGAGTGAAGTGCTGCTTTCTGAAAGGTTATTTTTGAACTGAAAATAGTTAGAATTATCAACGCATTCAGTCACATCTCTGAATTGCGGCACACCACACGAGTACCTATAATAATGACGTATAAACGTGCAGACCCTCTGAACGCGCCAGGCACGACATATTAGATCTGTCTCGCAGTGCTAATGTATCATAACGCGCAAATTCTGTGTGAAATTAGATACTCGTTGCTTCGTGGCTAATGTAATAAACAATGCTATACCGCGACGTACTCACTTGTCACGTAGATTATAAATATAATTCCATATCGTAACTCATCGAATTCATGCAGCTTCACCAGTCAGATCGCTGACACGCGATGCAACTACAGAATAAAGAGCGCTTTGAGATACAAAGGGGTTTTTTTCGAGAGAAAATATCACCCGCATCGTTGCAAGCGCATGTTGCATTGTAACGTTCCAATAAAACTACAAGCTGTATCTACACAACAGTAGAAGAAAAAAGTTACGTTTTCATCACAAGTACACAATTGGAGTAGCTCCATTGATTGCAAAATTATTTCACAGAAACATTTTCTATATTCATCCAATAAAATAACAGGTAGGAAGTCTGACCATTAACTCAATTACAGTGGCAAAAAAGCATGTATTTATTATTCAACGAAGTAACAGTCGAAAGTGCACATTGACCTCGTTAGAAAATTAATTGAACTCATTTTTTTACTGTTAATTCGATTTCCATCAACGAACAGCATTTCCGTAAAACTCTTTAATTACTTGAACAGTTGAAATAATTGCGCGTTCCTTTGTAACAAAATGTGATATGCCAGTGAAAGAAACAGTTGAATATTCATTATATTTTCATTGATAGACTTAATTTTAATTAATTCAATCCTTAGTAATTAAATTGAGTAAAAGGCTTTTCATGGATTAAATAGGAAATCAAAAGGCCGAGTTCACGGACGATATCAAAATTATACTCTTATTGAACTTTTCAATGTTTCAAAATCAATTTTCACTGGTTTGAATGCATATTATAACCCCCGGGATTGAGACAAGCATAATTCACTGGCTTACGTGCCGGTGCACATAAGTGCATTCATAACTTATAATAAACGTAACATCTTCATTGATAGAAAACAAAGATAAAGTAAATTTGGTCAGGGAGAAGACTCTCGGTGTCCTTGACACAAAATTAAAGGTTGGCGATGTAATGGCTTTATATGTACACTATTTCGTACACTTTAATCTTCCGGGCAAATTTTCGCGTATCTTATTATTTATGTGCTTTCTGAATGCACTCTTACTCCATCCTTCAGATGCAATTTTTTATTACCCTAAAAAGTAATATTCGATTTGATGAAGCGACCGCCAAGACACTACCATGAAGGTTTTTATGCACTGGCTGCTGTAATTCAATAACTTTACCCTGCTAAAGGGAGGCCATTACGCACGATGAGACGTTTATCGATAAAAATGAAAAAGAAAAAAATCACGAGCAGCGAGATACTTTTTAGCACCTTATAATAATTAATTAAGTATGACAGTTACTTAACTTAAACGCTTACAGTAAATGCTCGGATATTCAATGTAACGTACTAATCAGCCAAGATATAGGCAAAATTATATAATTTATAAATAAACTGTTATCCTTGCGAAATTTTGAAAAAATTTTCTTTAATTTTTCAAACGTTAAATCTTTAAAAAAACACATCTTTTTAGCTCAAGCAAATAGTTTTCAAGATAATATTGAATTGAATGGAATTGATGAAGTGATGCATTTTTCATATTCCATTCAGAAGATTCTAATGTGTTATCGATTCCGCGGGTTGTTAAGCCAACCATGAAACTCATATCTATCAAAAAAAATTAACAATGTGCCCATTAAAAAACTGGACATTATAAAATGTCGTCATTTAAGCTTCGGATAATCTATCAATAAATAATTACAGATAATTATTTCCAAGGTTTTAAAACGTCATCCTAAGGTTATTTCTTATTGTTTTAGAATTTAATTAACTTAATACTATTTAATCTGCGTTTCATTTTATGGCAATTTTGTAAAATAGGTCATTTGGGCAGCAAAGAATATGTAACCTAGTTTCAAACTAATCAATCTCTATGAATAATAAAATTACATTATAAAATATCTAATATATGAAGAATGCGTACAATGCAAATTATATATTGTAGATACTGGGAGATTCATGCCCTTGGATCTTGACATTATTTTCTCTCAACAAAAGTAATCGAAATTTTATCATTTAAATGTATCTTATTTTTCAGAAAAAAAAATAATTCGACTTTCGTTATAATAATAATTATATAAGTATTCTTCATTTTCAGAAGATTGATTCAATGATATTTTTATTATTGTACACTTTTAAATTTTTATGTAATATAGGGATTACGTAAAAATCATGTATTCAAATCTCTCAAAAGTATGCAAACTCAATTACGTAATGCATTTATTGAAATGGAATATTTTAATAAATTAAAAAACTGAGAGAGATTAGTGCAAGGAATCTTCTTTATGAGTAGAATAGGTGTGTAATCACATAAATAAATTGTGAATTTTTCATTTCTGCACGAGCGAATTCATAATGTTTAAAATTGAAATACAATTTTTTTTAAATATCCTCAATAAAAAATTAATGGAATTATTGATAACACGAAATTTTATTATTTTCAAATATTTCTATAAGAAGACACAATTTAGTACATGTAGTTCTGCAAAAGTTATTTTATTTTTTATATTTACCAACATTTCCACATTTATTCTAATTAGAGGATAACGAGAAGCCTGTTTTAATGAGATATTTCGAGACATAATGTGCATAATACAAAGGGTTTTCTGAATTTACTTTGAAAGCACATTTCTTTATAGCTCTCTTGAAATGAACAATTACATGGCAAGTTTACCATATAATCTATATATAACGTTTTATATACATATTATAAAAAATATTTCAAGCTTGGATATTTAAGTTTAATAAGAAAACTTAAAAATGACATTAAAGTATTTCCTGTGTCATATAGTAGAATATTAAGTTTTGAAATTGAATGTGGCTAAAATTTGCGAAAATGAATAAACAGGCGATTATATTATATGTTTCAGAGTTAATTATAATATTGGATGCTGAGTCGTGGTTGCAAGTATTGTCTGCAGTTCGTCTATCGTATGTTCTATTTCGTGTCCCATTGATGTGCGGCTAGCGCAGAAATCTCGGGTTGATATTTGTCGA
>JAUESI010000018.1:9060309-9078554 GCA_032275145.1 Synergus laeviventris | reverse complement strand
AATAATAATAATAATAATAATAATAACATAATGGGGAGCATAATGAGAAACCGCAACTGTGTTGCTATGATGATGTGTTGATATTTTCAAAAAATTATTTCAAATTTTGTCCCCGCACTCTTTTTTCGAAATTTTAATGCACGAAAAAAGTTAGTTATTAAAATTTTCCACTGTCCCGCGTGAAAATTTTTATCTGGCACCTGAAGGGCCCTACGTAGTTTGCTCCTTCACTATGTTGGGTCCACGATGAAAAACTATGCATGACCAAAAAAGGAGTCCTGTGTTGAACCCAGCTATAGATCCCATATACGACTACTTTAAAACCCACGAAGATGAAGTTGCCCCTTCTGCTACCCAAATAGGGAATTTTAAAAAAATTTTAGTGAGAGTTAAATTTAGAGTCATTAACAAGTATAAAAGGTAACATTGTGGCTAGTATTACATCATAAAGCATCTTTAATCACAAAAAACATTCGTTCAAACTAAAAGTATTATATTATACTTTAAAGTTTGACACATTTTTTTATCTAAGATGATTTATTTGTGTATAAATACTAATTTAATTTCCACAAAATATATTATAAATTGACGTTAAAAAATTGGTCTTTCAATTATTAATAACAATTTAATCTTTTCTTATAAAAATAATTTTTTAGTTTATTTTCAAGTTGATGATCGGATTTAGAATTTATTTTAGCCCCTGCGAGGACCCAACAGGGCTTTTCCAGTGTGGACTTCAAAATTTTTTAATTGAACAGCCATTTAGGCCCCAGTGGGACATACTATATAGACACGCGATTTTCGACTTTTGGATAGGAAAAAGTTTAACGTTTTTTAAAATTTCTGAAAAGTACTTGAGATTTTGAAAAGCGTTAATGAAACATATTAGAGCTCCTGTCCTATCCAAAAGATATTTTGTTAATCTTTTTATAAGCACGGATTGAACAAAAAGTTAAACTGCCTGATCTCTACTACTTTGTCTGACTATGACTTCCCATTTCTACTGTTGGAGATTCTTGATCGATTCTCTTTATAAGAAAAGTATCTTATAGATGGAAACACCTTTTACCACTAACATATACTGCATTCTCTGTCTATGATTTATGATTTATACTCCATTTATACTAATTGAGTAGTTTTGTACCATTTTTATTATAATATATCACTATTATCTATATAATAATGTACCTTGGCTTCATAATGTCCGATTCTTGTCCCTTTCCCGAAGTGTCCTTTAAAATCTTTTGAAATCCATCGAGCCCATTGAAATTCTTCAAAATCTCAAAAAATTCGTAGAGATCTTTCCAAATCTCTTGAATTTCTAAAAATCTATCAAAATTTTTGGAAATTCATTCAAAGCCTTTTTTATTTACACCTTAAATTTTAACCATGTTAAAACTATGAGTCGAAGGTTGAACTCTTATTTTTAATTTTCAAATATTCTCAATACCTCAACAATTTGAAGGGCTTCTAATTGTGCAATTTTTAATTGGAAATTTATTTTGTATACTATTAATTGTTAATGCAATTACTTAGATAATCTACTATTGGTGGTATGTACATATAATAATGAAATATATGAAACTATTCAGGGTCCAGCGAAATACAATTTTGAGTACATGGTCTATGATCAACCGTCGGGCAATGACTTTGGACAAAAGGAGAGTCGTGACGGTGACGTGACCCGAGGAATGTACTACGTTTTGCTACCCGATGGACGTCGTCAGAAAGTAGAATATGAAGCAGATCAAGATGGTTACAGACCTAAAATTACGTATGTCCAAGAAGGTACTGGTATAGGAGGTGGTTATCCTGGAGGAAGTGGAGGTGGATATCCTGGAGGCAGCGGAGGTGGATATCCCGGTGGCTCAGGTGGTAGTTATCCTGGCGCTGGCGGCGGCTATCAGTACTAAATGTTACCAATGAGCTTCTCTGCCGATCACAACAGAAGGACCAATCAGAATCCAGTAGAGTACACATATGTCATTGCAACCCTTGGAAAGCAACACAGAAAGTATACGATGAAAATGTTTCAATTTTCACTCTAACATTGAAAAGATAAAGAGTTAATATATTTAAAATTATAAGGAAAGAAAAATTGTCAAGGATGTAAACAGGAAAGTAATATATTGCGCTGATAAAAAAGCCGACTTGCATTGACGCTACATATTTTAAATCAGTTCACACCTTATATGAGCAGAGTGAATATTTCAGCACAAGACCTTTCTGAAAAGCATTCTTACAATTTATAATAATTTGATCTATGACGCAAAAGTCTTTTTCCTCTTTACACTCTGCGGAAATTTTTCTTTCCGAGTGATTATTAGATTCTAGTCCTCTTGCAGCCAGAGGGTTTGCTGGCCTATAAAGTCTTACTACTTCTGGTTGAAATCGCATTGGATCGACCCCACCTGTAGGAAATAAGCAGAGCATTGTACAGTCCGGCAACAGCTTCAAGCTACTTTTTCCTCTCTGGTTATTTTATAAACCCAGTATGCTCAAGAATTCCGTGCTTTTCCGAAAGAATGATGCATTCTATTTATAAAGAGATTGAAATGAAAGTTAAAATAATGAAAAATGAAGGGAAAAAATAGTTCTAGTTTTAGATGATACCGCAAAGTCTTTGTAACATAGTTCATTATTTTCATATGTGATCAAAGCGAACATTTATACATATCTATACATCTATACATACATATATCTATATTCGACTGTACTTATGCCACATCGACTACCTATGTAAGCTAGGTATTACCAGATCTTACTACGTTTATATAATATAATGATTTACAACAAAACACAGCTGCATCACAATTACTGCAATGAGTAATCCTTACACCGTCTCAAACGCTTACTTTAATTACACCATATACTTTCTATAACTGTGTATGTGAAAATACTTATTTCAGTTGAACATCCAGTCCACGCTTTACTCAGCTCTAAATCTGAGATTTGATTGTAAAGAAAACGATCGTGACTCGCTGAAACTCGCTGAAAATCGAGGAAATTAATTTCATTAATGATTTTAAAATTTGTAGAGCGAAAGCGGAAAATTGTAGTTTAAACTGAAAACAGTATTAGCAAACACATCAAATAGCAACTTTTCCCAATAAAATAACAAAACAGTAACTTTGTTGCAATTAAAAATTTGTAGTGTTAAGTATGTAGATTACTTCCAATTCCCCAATAACTGGTAATTTAAGATTTTAAAAAATTATTGAGTATTATATGGTAATAATAGCCCACGATTGAAAGAGATTATCGGACTCAGATGAATCTATTTGTTACGTACTTCTATAAATTGGAATAGCATTATAGCGATTGCACAATGAGCTATAATGGTCTGAATCTCATTATTCGCACTTCATGGCCTTGATCTTTTAGAAGCAGAATCCAGAGCGTCTTCAATGGACTGACAGGTAAAATAACAAGAAGAATTGTGTCCGAAATTTTTTTGAAATTTTTTTAAGTAGCAATTACGGTTACTTTTTTTTTTTTAATAATATCTATGTTCCTTTAATGATTAAATATCGAAGTATTTAAGTATTATCAACCGGTAGTAGGATCACCTTAAACAAGGAAAAATGTATTTGATTGAAAAAGCGTGCTCAGAGAAGGTCTTTGGAATAATCCATATCTTTATGAGATATCAGAACTTTTAATCATCATAGCACCTCAATCAAATAGTAATCCCACCAACTCAGAATCACCTTAATCTTTCCCTATCTAAAACTAATAAAACTGAAAATCCTCACGAGGGCAATGACGAAACGAAAAGTGAAAAATTTTATTATTTTTTTTGAATCATACCGAGTTTAATTAAGTAAGCTCTTAATAAAATACAGTTACAAATAACGGGTCATTCATTTTTCTGCAATTTATTTTACTCTCAGTCTGAAAATCGTTATTTTAGCATAATACTCAATGAAGTTTTTTAATTTAGCATTAAGTGCCCTTCTGAATATATATGCACAAAAATTGTAATAAATTAAATAATTTAAATAAAGTAAAGTAGTAAAATTATACATATATATATATATATATGTATATAAGAAATAATTTGTAAACTTATTTCGCTTATCCAGCTTTCCTTAAATTAGATACATTTTTCTTAAGTGTGATAAATTGTGTCAGTGGCTCTAAAAGAAATTTGATTATACTCTTTTATCTGATCTCTTACTAAAAAGTGCCTTTCGCTATATGCTATACAAAGAACTAATTAATTATACGCGTGGCAACTACGCTCAACGCGTTAGCGACCAAGTTCACAGGAAGCACCATGGAAGCACCGTTGCTATTAATGAAAGTAGTGAAGCTGTTCCTTCCGGAGTTGCCCTCAAGACATAGAAATGTATGGAGTAAATGAAAGGAGAAAAGGCGGCATTGATTTTAACATTATCTTTAAAATGGAACCTAATGAATTATACTTTTCTTGCCATAATTATTCATCAAGTGCTCCAATTTACAACAAATTTCATGCTTTTTAATCATTTTAAAAAAATTTCAGTCTACTCCATGCACTACTATTATTATAATTAACTAAAAATATTATAAGCGCGATGTTTTTTCAATTCGAAGGCAGATAGATTTTATTAAATCAAATTTTGAAATTTTTTTAGGAATTTTAAGTACTTTATTTTATTGGATTTTACGAGTCATGGGAGTAATTTTATAACTTTTTCCTAGTTTTATGAGTGAAACGACTTTTGTGTCAACCTAAAAGCTAATTTAAACGCTTATTAATAATCTGTTTAGAGAATTACAGATGACCTACCACCTGTCACTTAATGATAGAAATCTGAAAAAAAAGGATAGAAAAAACATGAGCATCGCTATATGTAATAGTTTTACTGTTCATTAATAATTCTAGCATGTATATTTGTTATTCATATATGAATACAATAATGAATGCAACGATGAATGCAACAATGACCTGAAATTGGAAAATATACATTTTTAATTAACTGTTTAAGTAGTTGTACTTATCTGTGAGATAAAAAAGAATCTTTCGATTTCTCAATAACAATAGGTAGTACCGTAACTGAGTCCATCAATAGGAAACGGCATTGTGATACACCAGAAAACAATGACATATCTTTACTCATGATACCTATTCCTTTCAGAACCTCATGTAGTCCAAGGTCAAACCTCAAAAGGGAGTTTCTCACTGGTGTTCTGATGCAATTCAAATCTCTGTGCGCTCTGTTGGCGTACTAAATGTGAAAGTAATGGGACCTAAGTTCACGTATCCCGAGCATCCTCAAACTCGAATGAAGTAATAGCTTTCAGTCACATAGGGAAAGGATGGACGTGAATTAATTACAATGCTCTCATTTGGAAACGTCTGTGTCTGCAAAATTCACATATGCTATTAAATATCTAAGAGATTTATTTTTGGATCACATAAATTCCTTCATTTCTTGTCAAAATCAAGAATTAGTTGCACATAAGTTCACAAGTTCCTTTATTTCATATCAAATTCATACAAAAACATTAAATTATGTTTGTAATAATACAAAATCGGCTTGTATCATAAAGTATATAAAATATGAACACTAGTGAATGTAAAACGATGTAAATGGTGTAAAATTGTAGTACATAGCAATCTTATAAATGGTTTACCTATATACAAAAGATTTATTCTCTACAAATTCATTTCAGGAAGAAGCTTGATATTTCACAATCATGATGGCCATTCAAAATTAGACATTAAAATGTATGTGATACAATAGTGTAATTTAAACTGAATTTTATAAATTATAAAATTTGAATATCTTTAAGAGATTTCATCGGTTAAGATCGTTAAGATTCAACTATAGATACTTTTAGTTATCAGGTACATCTTTTAAGTATATTTCGCTGCTGTCTTAGAGATCTTATCTGTTTTATCAGACTAGTATGGCCCTTCGGAATGATATCCCTGGTTGGCATTACGACCGTAACCAATGGATGCTGACCTCGTAAGACCTGTCTCTTCGTACGAGATTCTTGGTCGGAAGCCGTTCTGATCCGCCTGATAGTGGACAATTTGCTTTCGTCCGTCGGGTAAAAGTACGGTATATACACCCTCGGTAGTGTCACCACTGCGCCTTTCTTTGTGACCAAAATCGTTTCCGTACTCGTCGTTAACACTGTACTCGAAATCGTATTTCGCTGGCGTCTGAAGAAAAGAAAAATCAAGTTTTAGTACAGCTCTCACGTCTCTAGAATGCTCTCAGGATTTAAAATCCTTCAACAAATCCCGGATTAGAGATGAAAAATGCATGACTTACAGTTGGAGAAGTTGGTTATTCATGTACGCATTTAAAAATTCATACACTAAATGACTGTTCAATTTTCATCTTCTGTGAAAATTATTCACAACACATTTTATTCTACTCCTGGTAACTTTTTTTTGTTTTCGTGCTGATTAGACATAAATGACGAATGCGGTCACATATTGTCAGTGAGGTTTAAAGAATGAAAAAAAAAGGTCTTTTCAACCATGTATGAGATATTGTCCGCTACCGACCATTAATCACAAATCTCGGCGGGTTGTGTAAGGACTTTCCGGCTGACCAAACATGTTCGTAACTACTGTGTAATGTATAATTCATACTGCTTCCATTTAAAACCTTCTTATAATTCTTTTTTAAATATGTTTGGAACTCTTTATTTATTTAAGAACTTCATCGAACGTAATTTCATTTCATTTCATTTTTAAACTCTATTTTCATAGTAGACGATTTTCGATAATATAACAAATTAATTCAATTAGCGAACCAAAATTGAAATCAATTTCTGAAATTAATTGTTTCTTCTTTTAATGGACTGAATTATGAGACGTCTAATCTGACGAAAAATAACTTTTAGTTTTTTTTTTCAATTTTATCTGATAAATATAATTAGGAAAAGGGTCAAAAACAGACTTTTAGAACATTTTAATGTGCATTGAGTTACAATAAACTGCAATCCTTCACAAATATCACATTTAATACATTGAATAATGTTTATTCAAAATTGCTGAAGTCTGATACTTCAGCCAAATGCTTTTTTTGATGAAAACAAATCTCCGAAAAAGCTAAGCCTTATCGCCATTTTTAAAAATTTTCAAAAACTACTTGGGAGAATTTTTTTCACTCAAAAAGGACTCTATCTCGAGTTGGAAAAAAAACTGTTGGAAAAAAAACTATAGAAAAAAAAGTTTAATTACATATTTAATTTGAAATTCAACAACTTTAGCCCATTCTAATAATTTTTTTTTCAATTTCAAGGAAGTACATTTCATTATATCAAATTAAAAAAATTTTCATGGAATCGTTGGATTTTACGAAAGCTATTAGGATTTTATGAGATTTTAAGGAGAACCAAGGGATTTGCCAATATTTCATTAGATTTTCAGGAATTTTAAACGATTTAACGATATTAAGGACTTTTACAGAATTTCAAGAGATTTTCTAAAATTTATTCGAATTTTCAGTAACGGATTTTACGTGTCAAGATTATTATATTTTAGAATAATAATAATAATAATCATTTTAAAAAATTACTTACTGCAGCATTAATTGCATTATAATCATATGCGGAGTGCCTTGAATTGCCAAACTGATTCGGCGGAAGATACTGGCTTGTTTGTATTTTAGCAAGTGGTGGAGTCAAAGATGGAATCGGTCCTGCGAAGGATTTGCCAAACGATGAAGAACTTTGACCAAAATCAGAAAACCGATTACCTGGCAGGTATACATTTGAGGGTGCAGAAAATCCACGACTTAAACTTTGGCTTCGACTCGCGGAAGAAAAGGGAGTCGGCGTTACAGAAAACGGAGAGGCTATCTGTCGATTTGCTGCCAGATATTTTGTAGCTGGAAGAGTCGGAATGACACTTTGACGACTGGGAAGGTAGGTGGTTTGTGGTAGAGAAGGAGCTACACTTTGTCGCACTGGAGGTAGATATTGGGTGGTTGGAATTACATTTTGAGGAGCTGTGTACCGATTGGCAGGCAAGTATTGGGACGAGGGAACCGCAGTCGGAACGCTGAGTTCATTCGGAGGTAAATAATGGGACGAAAGAGATGGACCTGGTGGTCTGTATCCAGCAGGCTCCAAGCTTGCAAACGCCGCAACCACAAGGGATAAAATGATGAGGACCTGTAATTAAAATTAATTTTCTAAAATCAAACTAAAACTCATCAGTTTATCTAATTTCCCAACTTAAATAATTATGAATTAAAGCTTAGAAAATGTAAATAGAAAGTCATGCCAAAGTTTTGAAAGCTTCGAGCTTTAATGGGAAGAATGTAAATTAAACAATTTTAAGATAAAAATGTAGGATTCCCAATAGTTCGAGCGACACTCAATTTCTAATTAAGTATTTCGCGAGGGGATATAACACACAGGTCCACTGATTATTACTTCTCAAAGGAATGATAAAATCACAAATTCACTTGTTTTCAATACTCTGTTAGCACGTGAGAAGATTCAGCAAGTACTCTCACCTTCATGTTGCTTCCGCGGTTGTACAAAAAGGTTTGATTTGGCATAGGTGGGTCTTTTCTTTTATATGGATAGAAGAGGGTCTTTAGTCATAGCGAACGCACGCGGCGTAAAAGTGAATGCTCCCTAACCTGGACATTCTCAAGCCAACGCACTTGAAACCTTTATTCATCTTTCGTGGATGAGCGATGAACGCACCGAAAAGCAGGTATGTCTCGACATTTCGCAATATCAACTGTAACATCGGGAGCAAGGCCGAGAACCGTAACGCAACCAAAACGCCCAGGTCTATCAACCTACCTTTGTACATCCTGATTGCTCATCTGGCCGTCGTGGGATTATCCTTGATTCCATAATTTCACTCCAAGGCTTTTTACTATTATTGGTCTACGCTATAGCAAGATGCCATCGATCGTCAATCGAGTACTTCCTGTAGCGCGATCACATGGCTCAGCTCCTTGAGGGTTTTCCACGCTAATTAGGCACGTCTCCTCTCCGTAGCAATATGAATCTGAAATTCGTAAAGCAAGTTAGAAACATTTTTTTTCAATTTGCGTTTTTCGTAAAGATTGCGAATTTTAGATTAAAAATTTGTTGTCGGTGATATTAAGAAGAGAAAGGTTATGTGGAGAAGAAATCAATACATATTTCATCTGAATCTTGACCATCTTCGCAATTGGAATTGACTTTAGTGACCTTTGCAAACTGGTAATGCGAGCTATCTGACCGGAGGGCGTGAATCATCTTCTCCAAGTGGCCTCAGACATTTCCTAAAATTGCTTTTAATAAGATAATTTTGCAATCTACCAATTTTACATGCATCTTTCCGATCTTATTCTTCAGCCGATTGGTTACAAGTTCTCGTTAGTAGAAATGAAGATATCTGTTTGAGATGCATACCTCGTTTTGGTTCGGATGACGAAAAAGGAATCCTGCCGGATAAAAAGTTTATAGAGACGACAGATTAGAAAAAGGTATTTCCAGTTGTGGATGCAAAAACGTTTTATATTTTTCATGATTATTTGTTAAAATTTTTTTTTAATTCGACTTAAAATTCAATTCCTAAAAGAGAAAATTCTTAAGTTAAGGACACTGACTAAATTTTCAGTTAATATATTACTATGATGAAGTCTAATTACTGGTTTGCATAACATAAATGTATATCATCATTCAGAATCTGCATAATCATTTCTATTTAGTCTCATTTAATTTAATAAGGCCGTTTCCGCATTTCATGGAAATGAATTATTAATTTTGGTGCAATAGAGAAAATGAGACAGAAACTCAACTTTCGAAAGAACCGAGCTTAAGGACAAGCTGCTAATAATAATAATTATTATATTATTATTATTGAACACAGTTACCGAAAGAGGTCTTTTAATACAAAAATAAATACTATTCAATTTTTTATTTCCTCCCAATTCAATGTAGCTGAAATAATTATATATATTACTTCCTTAAACATTGTTTACTTGACGCTCCTGGAGCTGATTTTAATGTCAACATAATAGAAGGGCGTAAACTATTATGTTATGTACCATACGAGTACTATTACATTAAACCACCAAAGCATACCAGTGTGCATACATGAATTCTAACTCTCGAGTATAATTAAGCAATCAGTAATATGTGCAAAGCACTACTGTGTACATGATATTTCCGTAATATGAATAACCACCGCATAATTAATTACCTATTGTACTTTCTTTCCACTTTTTGTTTTACATTTTTACTTATCAAATTCGGATCTTTCTTTGAAAATACATATTATAATTTCTGGTATAAAATCGAGAAAGTAAATAACGTACACATTTCACGTGTTAAAATCCATAAGAAAAAAAACTTGTTTGACTAAGTACTAAAAATTATTTTTTTTTTGTAAAAAACGATTTGGTGAAGTCGCCCATTGAAAATTATAAAATGTAAATTTTTGGGCCACTCTAATATACATACTGTGGGCGGTCCGCATGAAAAGGGCCCTTATTGTCGATTTTAGTTTAGGAGATATTCACGTTTTTCTAGTTTAGGGTTTATATATATATAATGATCATTTTCGGATTTGTGTGGGGGGGGGATGATACTATGGTTCGCACTGAATCTATCGGCATCATACTCATGTCGCAGATGCAACCGGAAGTGGATGTATTTTCAGTTTCAAAAAAAGTTTTTTCATAAATAGTTTACATAAATGATGTTCACCTCTCAAATTTTAAGAATATTAATTGTTTATAAGACTTATAATTTCAGTTTAATTGAAAATATTATTGTTGACTAAATTAAAATATTAGTAATTTAAAATATTCGCAAAATAAAAATGATTAAAAAATAAGCTCTCCAATTTATTTATTTCATTTAAATATTTTCGTTATGATACTTTTTTTCTCAAATTTTAACTTTTAAAGATCATAAATTTTTTATTGTTGACTGTAAAACAATGGTATTTTTTTAAATTATTCAAAAGTCTGCCAGGAGTACGATTCGTAAACCGAACTCCATAATAAAAAAGTAGAACTTTTAAAAAAAATGTGTTGGTAAATGGGCTCTTATGGACGGGCATTATAAAAATAATGTTATTATATGCTATAATATCAATGCTTTAATTTTTTTATTTTTATGATTCTACAGTTAGATTTGATTGAAAACCCGTTTAACTTCCGTTTAAATTCTAAGTGTATTTTTGGTTTACCTAAACTTTAAGTTTGATATTTTCGAAATGTGGTTTTATGAATTTTCAACTTCAAAAGTGCCTCAGGGAAAGGTTTATAAACATAAATTTTGTATCTTGAGCTGAAAATGTTGGGAATGCATCCGGCTATACGGCCCTATACATAACTTCATACCGACAATAAGGGCCCTTTTCATGCGGACGCCTACAAATGTAAATTTACAGTGAGTGTGATAAGAGCAGATATCATATAAACATTATATAAGGATATTCTACAAGAATATTCAGGAAATAAACGAAATAAGGGTTTTAATACCAGCAGAGATATTTTATTCAGAGAGAAAATTAATTATTTACAAGAAGACTGCTTTCGTTGTGGACAATATATTCGAAGAATTCACGAGTATTTACTGGTATTCACAAGTTTTATAGTAAAAGTTGTAAAGTCTTGTTAGTTTTTAGTAAGGTCCCTCTTGACTCTGGCTTTTAGCATTCTTGTATCCACCTCCGATCTCTTCATACGAGATTCTAGGTCGGAATCCCTCTTCGTCTGCTTCATATTCGACGATCTGCTTGCGACCATCAGGCAAAAGTACGCTGTAAATTCCGAAAGACTTCTCATCCTGACGGCTTTCCTTGTGACCAAAGTCGTTTCCATACTCGTCGTTTACTTGGTACTCGAAATTGTAATGTGCTGGTTCCTAGACACATAAAATTGCAATCCAAATCAATAAACCTTCACATTTATTTCTCTCCTTTTATTCACTCAAATTTCCCATAGAAATCGAAAACAAGTTTTACGACTTTAATAATCTTTGCATATCTTCTTTAACATTTGCACAAAGTTGTAAATATAAAGAAGTTCATAAACGAAATTGAATGTAAATTATGAATTGATCAAAAGCAAAAGGGCTCATCACTACCATATATTTACTGCTTACATAAAGGACCGATAGATTCTGAAGAAAAGTTAATTAAAGCACACAAAGAGATTCCGTTAAACTCAGTAAAGTTTTATATGGAAAATATCAGATAATATTTGTTTTGAACAGGAGATTGTAAGGAGAATTGAGTTTCAAAGAACGATTGTAAGAGAAAGGATGCAATAAATGGGAACTCACCGATTCTTCTTGATAGTCGCGTCCACTAGAGTAGCCTCCTTTAGTGTTTGGGGAAAGATACTGAGCAGAGGGACTTCCGACAGCCATTCTATTGAATCCTTGTACAGGAGTTCCATAAGAAGTTGAAGGAGCAGAATAGGAGTTTGCAGGAGAAGAGTAAGCATTTGCTTGAGAGGAGTAGGTCGACGACAAAGGAGCAGAATAAGAAGTGTGAGAAGCTGAAGGAGAAGACTGGTGTGATGGGGAGGAAAATGAGGAGGAAGAACTGGAAGCTGCTGAAGAGTAAGGTTTGTATTGATTGGAAGCACGATTGATAGCAGGAGCCAGATAATTTCTGGACGATCCTTGGAACGAATTCTGCTGAGAATTCTGGGGCGCAAGGTATTGGTTGTTCAAATTTTTCTGAGAAGGCGAAGCACCGAAAGATGATGATGCACCGAAGGACGAAGCTTGAGAATTATATTGATTGGAAGAGGCACGATCGAGAGGGGCAAGATATTGAGAACTTTGAGAAGGTCCCAAGCTGCTTTGTCTATTGGCTGGAAGGTAACGACTTGAAGGAGACTGATAACCAGCTGGCTCCAAGCTACCAAGGGCTCCTGCAACCAGGCACAAAACTGCGAAAACCTGCAAAAATATATATAATGTTAATATCTATGTACAATATTCAGAAAAATAGAATTGGTACTTTTTATATCTTTTTAAAGATGTTGAAAATATTGTTGCAGAACATAAAAGAGTTACGAAGAAGTATGATATTCAAAATAATTTCTGCGATCAAAAGATACATTGAAAATTATATCTAGTTTGATAAATGAATCGAAATGTTGCACAAGAAATAGGAGCAGACTACAATTAAGAGTCTGTTTTGAAATCTATTGCTTACCTTCATATTGATGGGAGAAGAATCGATGAAGATGTGATGTTGATCTCCGATGCGCGGATAACTTTTATACTGAAAATTTGAATCCCCACCAGTACCGAAAATCTTTCCGCATATGGATAGTTTTACGCAATACTCGCAAAATGTAACAACCAGATCTCTGTTCAAGGACGTGATGACCACAACCCAGAATCATCACACCCCCTCTATCTCATCCAAGGCTCTTACTTTCATTCAGGAGGGTCGCACAAAATATAATCGTTCTTCCAAAAAACTGCTTTATCCTTCTATCAAAATGCCTTATTAACGGTAAGTGGTTTCTAAGACTATTTACCGTCACTATTTACCGACCTTACTGTATATATTTCGAGGAAATTTTGGAAATACGTATAAATTCTTAGGGTAAAAACTTTGATTTTTAGATAAAAGTCATAAAACCAAGTTATGTTTTTCTATACTCAGAACTTATGAAAATGTGAAATATGTGTGAACTAACCAAAAAAATCGAAAAAATAAATGTGGATTATACAAAATTGACCAAAAATGAAAATATCGAATTTTAAATACCCGAATTCGAAAATTTTCGAACTATAAAAGAAACGAATTTGTAATAATAGCAATGTATTAAATTCTTCCAAATTCTTAAATTTCCAAAATTTAAATTGAGCAAATTATAAAATTGCCAAAAATTAAGAAAATTAATTTAAAAATATTTATAATTAATTATTTTTAAATATCTAATAATAATTTTACTTAATTATTTAAATTGAAATAATGCTGAAAAATTTTCTAATACATATTAGGCAAATTTCAATTTCGGAAATATAAGAATTTTCTTATTTTTATAATAAGATTAATTGTACAATTCGGAAATAAAATGATCTAATTCATTATATTTGGATTCCTGACATTTAAAAATTCGGTATTTTTATTTATCATCAATCCGTGTATTCGGTATTCATTTTATCGGTATTTTTGGTTAGTCCCATGTACTCATAAGCATTTCACTTTTTTAAATTAAAATTACCGATGAAATATTTAGTTTAGATAGATAAAGTAAATATTATGAGAAAGGGTCTGTTTGGACAAATATCATTATTTGTTATAAGATTTGTTAAATAATTAAAAGATTTTCAATTCTACAAGAGAGTAAAGATGAGAGAGGTGTTGAAAGTGCTACTTTATATAATAAAATATTGTTGCAGAACATAAAAGAGTTACAAAGAAATATGATATTCAAAATAATTTCTGCGATCAAAAGATACATTGAAACTTATATCTAGTTTAATAAAAATTTAAGAATTCTTATTGGATCTGATAAACAATTTTCATCCATATTTCTATAATAAAGAAGGATTATGTGCTGCAGCATGTAGATTGTAGACACCATAAAGTATCGTCTTATGATGAAGTATTTTGTCTTGAAAATTCATAAGCACTTCAAACTATTCCATACTAAGCTAAATTGATAAATAGAAAACTACTTAACCAATAATTATTAATGAATGAATAATTTTCTGCTATGATTCAAAGTGAAAATCCTTTCTAAAGTGAATTAGTAAACAACTTCGCATTGTTTACTAATTAAAATTAAGAATAGGTACAAAAATGTTCAACGAATAAGCAAAAGAATAATTTTCATAAGGATATTTTTTTATTAAAAAAAGAAATAATTTACAAGAAAATTGGTATTTTTTAGGATCGCTATAGTGTTAAATACTAGTGTTACAATACAATATTAAAGGTAAAGTTTTGACTGCAAGTCAATTTAACGTAGAAATATGTGTTTCAATAACATATTTTATTGTAACATTACATTTTACAAAATCTTTAGTCTTTTAGTCTTCTTGTACTTTAGTAAGGTCCTTCTTGGTTCTGGCTTTTAGCATTCTTGTATCCACCTCCGATCTCTTCGTACGAGATTCTGGGACGGAATCCATCTTGGTCAGCTTCATATTCGACAATTTGCTTGCGACCGTCAGGCAAAAGTACGCTGTAAATTCCGAAAGCTTTCTCATCCTGACGGTTTTCTTTGTGACCAAAGTCGTTACCATACTCGTCATTTACTTGGTACTCGAAATTGTAATTTGCTGGTTCCTGAAAAGACAAAATCCTCATTCAAAATGAATAAGCGAGGAAGAATTACTCTTGGAGAATAAAGAGTAAAAGTTTTAACTGAGAAGTATCAGATAATATTTGTTTTGAAAAGAAAATCTCTTAGAAGAGATTGTAAGGAAAAGTGAGCTTCAAAGGACGATTGATAGATACAATAAAATAAAGGGGAACTCACCGATACTTCTTGATAGTCGCGTCCACTTGAGTAGCCTTGTTTAGCATTTGGCGAAAGATACTGAGAAGAAGGACCTCCTGCAGACATTCTATTGTATCCTTGTTCAGGAGATGCATAAGAACTTGAAGGAGCGGAAAAGGAGTTTGCAGGAGAAGAGTAAGCATTTGCTTGAGAGGAGTAGGTCGACAAAGGAGCAGAATAAGAAGTTTGAGAAGCTGAAGGAGAAGACTGATGTGATGGGGAGGAAAATGAGGAGGAAGAACTGGAAGCTGCTGAAGAGTAAGGTTTGTATTGATTGGAAGCACGATTGATAGCAGGAGCCAGATAATTTCTGGACGATCCTTGGAACGAATTCTGCTGAGAATTCTGGGGCGCAAGGTATTGGTTGTTCAAATTTTTCTGAGAAGGCGAAGCACCGAAAGATGATGATGCACCGAAGGACGAAGCTTGAGAATTATATTGATTGGAAGAGGCACGATCGAGAGGGGCAAGATATTGAGAACTTTGAGAAGGTCCCAAGCTGCTTTGTCTATTGGCTGGAAGGTAACGACTTGAAGGAGACTGATAACCAGCTGGCTCCAAGCTACCAAGGGCTCCTGCAACCAGGCACAAAACTGCGAAAACCTGCAAAAATATATATAATGTTAATATCTATGTACAATATTCAGAAAAATAGAATTGGTACTTTTTATATCTTTTTAAAGATGTTGAAAATATTGTTGCAGAACATAAAAGAGTTACAAAGAAGTATGATTTTAAAAATAATCCCTGAGATTAAAAGGTATATTGAAAATGATATTCGTGTATAATTAATGGATCAAGATGTTCTTAAAAATGATGTTCGTGTTTTATAAACGAATAGAGATATTGCAGATTATATACAATTAAAAGTCTTTTGAAATCGATTGAATACCTTCATATTGATGGGAGAAGAATCGATGAAGATGTGATGTTGATCTCCGATCAGTGGATAACTTTTATACTGAAAATTTGAATCCCCACCAGGATCAAAAATCCTCCTTCCGCGTATGGATAATTTGCGCAATTCTCGCAAAATGTAACAATCAGATCTCTGTTCAAGGATGAGATGACCACAACCCAGAATCAACACACCCCCTCTATCTTACCCAAGGCTCTTACTTTCATTCAAGAGGATCGCCCATGATGTACATGTAAGAGTGCCTAATAATTTCATCGATGAAGAAACCGATTTCAAGATCGGTATGGTTCATTATCTTCTTTATTGTTTTGATTTAGGTATTTAAAACTGAATTAGAAGATTCCTATTATCTAAAATCCGTTTCAGTGAAGTGTCCAAAGCTTTTCTCGGATCTTCAAAGATTTTTCTTTAAACTGTAGGGGAGTCTCTAAAATCATCCCTTAGATATGGATAAATTAAAGAATAGAAATATAGTTTAAAAAATTGATAATTAAAGATAAGTTACTTATATCATTTTCTAAATTTAGCACAAACAAAATTTCACCTGCAGATCATTCCCGTAAAAGTCAACGATCCTTTTAATCTTCCTCGAGATTAAATCACCTTCGGCGTTGTATAATCGATCAATATACTTTCTGTATTGTGACAGGTGAACTTAGGCCTAATATTAGCTTAATGGGACTGCATTAACCGATAAGAAGAACAGTTTTTTTTACAAGAGCTATATAGAAATGGATTCAGGTCAATATTAAGATTTTGCGTAAAAAAGTCAGCTTCCATCACAGGATCATTATTCAAAAGTATTAATGTTATTCGAATATTAAACTGCCTTCAAATTGCTATAGATAGTAACTTTGTAATTTACACTCTATATATAATCGTTTAATAGATGAGGCTCATTTTTAAACAGAAAATCATAAAAAATTATATTGTGCTACTCTTTCAAGCCATTTAGGTCTTATGAGTAATATATAATTATAGTGCTTTATATTTTATATATGAGCATAAATTATACTTTTTTAATATAACATAAAAGCACGGATATTATTATTTTTTATATAATAAAAGTGGTAACTTACAAATTAATGAAGATTTTTTGCTTGTAGAATGTAGACATTTCTTCCAGAAATATGTAATTTTTGAATTGATACCGATAAAGCGAGCATGCAAAACGGCCCTATGCTCGCTTACACGTCCACTATTAGCATTTGTGCATACAGAGCATTGTGTGGAGCACATTAACATAGATACGTAGGTCAAGATTGCAGATTTGCTTACTCTGGTCTACCACGCAAAGCTTACAACTTGATCGCGTGATGACATGATATATGACGGCTTTGTTCAAGAAACCTATATGACATCTCTAGTTATAGCTAACGACAATCATTTTAAAAATGAAGATAACATTTAACCAATCGACATCGAGCCAGATTGTGGGGATTATTATAATTTGACAATAAGCCTTGAAACATATTTTAAATTAGCGAAACTTAAAATTCAGGAATTACGGGATGATTTTCTTTAACGATGTCTCAACTGGTTTTTCTTAAAAGCTTCAATTATGTTACATCTAGACAGAGAATCTTCGTTACACCACCGTGTAATCATTGCAAGGGCATGACTTAATTCTTACCTGAAAGTGCACCTTTAAAAATTTCTTTTGCGTGTGATCTTCAAACCAGTTCATTTTGCACAAAAAGTGCACACGAGAATTACTGGGTAATCATGAGGCAAGGTCTGTCAGGTGGTTTACATACTGTTAAGATGAGCGTGTGAAAAAGATGTTCCGAAAGTACTATAGTTTTGTTACATTCACGAACACTTCAGAAAAAATAAAAATGTGTACAAAGATACTCTAGATTAATTTAAAGATT
>JAUESI010000018.1:9037507-9060209 GCA_032275145.1 Synergus laeviventris | reverse complement strand
TTATATTCAATATATTATATTATATATAATAATCTTCGTATTTATTTATTCACTTTGTCCACAGTGAAAATTCGATGTTCCGCTCGCTTGTTGTGTTCTTTTGTCTCGTGGAGGAGTTTGTTTAACTTCGAGGAGTCTCTTAACAAGCCTAATTGGATTGAACTTACATTAAAAATTATTTTCCCCTAGAAATAAGAAGTAAAATGCGCGGGACTGATATTGCTAGTTTAATAAATAATCTATCTCTATTGCATAAAACTTCCGCTTGCCAACACTTAAAAATAATAATAAGGATTGAAGTTTGAAACATTTATTTAGTACATATTACGTTAAATTAATATTAAATGAAATTTCGGTTCCACCTAATTCTGAAACAGATGGACAAATAAACCACATTTAATCCTCCAATTATACAAACTTTTAACCATAATCTCTGGCTAATTATGGTGACCGATTATAAAGATTGATCTACAAGCTTTAGAAAATGTTGACGCAATGCTTTCTAAAGTTCTATTCTGAGTCCAGGATTTTACAAATGCCAACTTTGCAGTTTGGCTTTCAATTTGCCGGTTTTATCCGTCGGAAATGAGCTATTAAAACTTTTTGTGAGGCCATGAGAAGAACTTTCGATGGTCGTCTGTGTGCCGCCATACACCTATCTTGAAATACGTACTGAATATTATATATACATGTAGAAGTACTAGGATACAACAAGACTTTGTAAAATATGGAGACATTATGCAAGTGGGATACCCTTGGGCATCAATTTCAATACGACCAATTTTATAAAACTTATCTATTTGCGCTACGATATATTTTCAAACAATATCCTTATGAAAGTTTCCTTTAAATCTACAAGATCTTTCATATTTCTTCATTTTATTTTAAACGAAATATGTATTTTAGCAAAATAATTTTTAATTCAATTTTACCAATCAGTTTAAATATTTGATTACCTACATGGAAGAAATGATATTTCAATTCAATATAGTATTATCAAATTATTGTGGACTAAAAATGATATTTATTGAAGTAATTTATTCACTATATTTAAACTTCCCTCTCCCTTCATCAGCTATTCATTAATGTCTACTTTAAAACTGAATTACAGCAAAGATATTGATTAAATTATTTTAATTTATTTGCGCAAAATATCGTTCAATTTATTTTCTGCGAATTATTCCACTACGCTATTTTAACCATACTTTCAAATGACAAAAGCAGCAAATCCATAAAAATTGCATACATCCTTGTAATCGAAAGTATTGAATGTATAAACACGTTTTATGTTTAAACAATTTAAAAATAATTTTTAATTAGCCAAACAATTTGCAGACCTCCAGATAATATACTTTTCGCTTGCTTAATTACATCCGATTTAAAACCATTCGAGGTGGTTCGAATTTGTAAGACCTTCAGTCGTTCTCGACTGAAATGTGCTATCTGGGTTATTATTTCTTATTACACTCTTTAACATTTTATTATGGTATTTTTATCTTTACTCGAAATTACACACAATTATCGATTTATTATTATTTATTGTTATTTTATTTACTTATATTTATTTATATTTCAGAATATAATGTTAATATCTAAAAGAATTGATAATATAATTAAACAATTATTTAAATAACGTTTTTTCAAGATAATAAATAGAGTCATATATTCCAATTTGGTAGAATATGCTATACTCAAATTAGGGCGGCAGTCTCTCTGAAAGCAATCTATTTACATAATACAATATCCCTGATGATGTTGCTCGAGCGACCATCATCTCAAGTTCTGACGCGAGTCAAAATACCGATATACTTCACGAATGAGGCCTCCAACGAGAATAAATAAGAAGAAGGATCGATCGTCTATCAGTTTCGCAAGAAATCTAAATCGTCTGAAAGATTCACGCTATGATTACATAAAACCACTTTCCTGTTCATGATTGAACTAACAAAGAATCCACAGACAATGAGTTCGCCAGGATGAGATGTCGCGTCATCCGTGACCTTGCTCGAAATGTTGCGGCACTAAAGAAACTTCCTCAGATTCCCATGGCTAGAGCAATGGTCCCTGAATAATACCTTCTAGGTATGTATAATATACGTATGTATGTAAATTGTATATTGTGTATAATCTGAAAGCAGCTTATTTATATTCTTTACGACCAGCATACCGAGATGCTGAAGACAGTACGATGAAATGCGATTATCAAACCATGAAACCTTGTCACGTTCGCGGCATTGTGTCCGAGTTACTATTGATTTTAGGTGGTAGGAAATGCAATATTCAGAGTGCGAAGACGCCTAACCTAACAGTAGAAGGCAAGAAGCAAGAGGCAAATTTGGCAATATAACTCACAGAATTCCCTTACTTGTCCCAACATTATTGATTATTGTATCAAATATATTCATAGTCCCTGACTAGTTATGACCCATTCGATCAACTTCTCTGACATCATCGAACATAAGAACGTGACCACTTAAGGGAAGGGCCCCTTTACAACTTTACAAGAGAGACCTTAGAGAATCCTGTACACTAAAATCGTGACTGAATTGAAATATTAAATTTGGTCTATTTTCAAACTTAAATTGCGTCAATTTTTCAACTCTAATGAATATTGTGATGAATAAGATTAGGCGAAAGTTATGCAGGACAACCGTTTCAGACATCATCTACTAATATTAGAATTTTCCACTTCCTTGGAATACCGCCAAGGGGATGGTAAATGGCGCAGCTCAGCACACTGATACCAATCAATATGGCGGTCAATCAATGCACTATTCAGCAGGGCTACGGATATCCGTACCCGGATGCGATGGTAAGTGTTCCTAGCACGCACATTGGTTACTCGGACGCTCGAGTCGTTTGATGTGCACATCCGGTCCAGACCAACCGACCAAAATATGAAATCCTTCGAATACATCGCATCATCCGTCTGTCAATAACACTTGAATATTCGATTGCTTGTAACCGGACATGAAAAGATCGTGAGAGATGTATAATTTATATATTGTATTATATCATACCTAATACCTACACAGATTGTAAGAATCTACAGCAAACCACCAACAAGAAGAATGAATTGCTAGTCCTTGGATTTCATTCTTTGACCTTAATTGAACTAATAAGAAGATTACTTAATATAGACCATCATTCATGTACTATGCACTATGAATGTTTAAAATAAAGCTGAACCCACTACTTGTTTTTTTAGTGATACAGACAAAAGCTGTCTTCTTGAAATATTTTTAAAGCTACCCACGTCAAATTTGAAATATAATCACAGAACAATAACACATACCTACGATTTTATCCTTCTCTATAAAATGATTTGACAAAAATTGATAGAATTGAAGCAATAAAGTCATAAGCTGGGTTAATAAACGTTACACAGCATTATTGGTTTAGTTCATTAGCCTTTGAATACGAGGAATTGAGTAACAAATCATCGATCCATTCTTTGACTATTCATCAGCGGTCGACTCTGCACCGACACCGTTTAGCGAACAGCGAAAGTTTAAAGTACAATCAGACTATGTAAAAAAAACATGTAGAAACCATTGTTATGGTATTCATTGTTTCCTAATTATCCATTCAGATTATAGATACTCAATGAAGTGTGTACACATTCATAATGTTAATTACTATTCCGCAATTTTATAACACGTATTTAAAGTGAATGGTAGAAAAGCTTTTATTGAATTTTGTTCAATATACTTCATATTTTTGATGTTATAGAAGAGAGAAATGAACCCAAAAGAATTTAATGAAAACTAACGTTTCATGTTGATGAGAGTCTTAACACAGGAGAGCTCGTTATGAAGACTTAAAAAAAAGAAGAACCTTTGCACATTAAAACGGAATTGCATTCAAAGAACGGCGTGAAAAAATTCGTAGTATGTACATTGCGAGCGAATAAACCACTCTGGCATTTATATTCATTCGCAAACATATCCTCTCTATTTAAACTCTCATAAAAAGATACATTGATCACGTAGATAATGGGTAAAAAGAAGAAAGGTGCAAAACACTGCTTTGTGTATAATTATCGAGTTCATTATAATTCATGGGCCAACATGCAAAATGTATGGTGCGATTATATGAAATTCTGCAAAACTGCGGTAAAAAAAAATTACGTGTCGCAAATTTACAAATGATTATGAATTTAATTATGAAAGTGCACAAATATTTAAAGGAACATCAGAGATGAGGCATGATAATTAATTAAATTTTTAATTAGCCTTACAGAAGTTCAATTAAACATTAAGTTTATCTGAAACAAAATAGTGAAGTACAGTAATTACCTTGAGATATATTTCATTTAGAATAAAGTATAGACACTACTGACCTTCCTTAACCACATGTTCATGCACTTGCTCATGACTGACTAATTACCTTGTCTCATATAGAACAAATTGTGATTCATTCAAAATAAAGAAATTTGTATATACATACCTTAGTATGTATAATATGTATATAAAAGATCTTATTAGAATTGCACTGGGGATTTTTTTCAATTTGAATCGACATTATGACAAAAGTGTCTCAGTGGACATACCTGTGAAGCTTATAATTTCCGCGCCCACATTAAACTCAATCCAGACGTAATAACGCGACGAGCAACAAGAACCAAGATAATTATGTCTTTTATAATTCTCTATAATCTCCTGTTTAATTTCCGGATTAAACCGCATTCGTAGATTTCGTGTTGTCACATCAGAACTTTGATTGGTATCCGGGTAACATCGTATATGACAAAATATATGACGTATGAAATATATGTATATATATGTATATATATATGTATTATGTATATATATGTAACACGAGATAGTCTTCGATACGCACTCTTGATTTATTTAAAATTGTACGTATATATATGCCATTTAATATCTAAATGCATTTGGATAGAAAAATCTTTGAAAAACATTGCTATCATTGCGCATACTGTTCTAGGTAAAGACATTCTGTGTATATGTACTGAAGCAATTACAGATTTATCCACTGCAGCTAGAGACCGCTGCACGCAATGTGTATAAGCAACACTAAACTAAGTTATTTTCTATGTGACAGTCGTTTATATGTAATGAATTGAAATAGCTATTAGAAAATAGTTATTGCAGTTTAGTGCTTATTGAAAGTTTTCTCCAACTGCTGCACGGTGCAGGATTGAAAAGTGATAGTCAATTGAATTTTTTAAAGCATTAATTAGGCTCCGAAAGATTTTTTGTTTTCGAGCCAAAAAAATTAATTTTATTCGTTAAGTTTACACTCGGGGTGCAATATACATTTTTCTTTTCAATTCGATCCTCATTGGAACTTTAGGAAGTTACTTTGAGATGCTGAGATATAAGAAAATTATGTGTCCTCGAGTTTTGGTGAAAGAACTTAAAAACTGGGCAACTACAGCATCGAAAAATCGTTTAACCCATACTGTTGCGATACCAATAAATAGCCAAGAACAACATGACAAAACACAACTGGTCCGTTCTTACGCAGATATTCCGGGGCCAAAACCATTACCTCTGATTGGAAACATCTTTAGATATTTTCCATATGTTGGTATGCATAATTTTTATTTAATGACATGATTAATTATTTTTAATACTAAGAGATAATTATTTTTTTACATTTTATACTTCAGACCATGTAAGAGTCACGTCACCTGGCGCTTATAACTTTCAGTTATTCTATTCATGTAATTTATATGAAATCTGATAACATGCTCACATTTCTTAAAAATATGTCCAATTTAGGTGAATTTTACAATGTTCCTCTTACCACTCAACTACATCAGCTTCGCGAGACATACGGCGATGTCGTTAAACTTGAAGGACTTCTTTTTCGTACGCCGATGATATTTTTATTCAAGCCAGAACTTTGCCAACAAATGTATCGTTTAGAAGGACCTCACCCCCTCAGGGTAGCCATGGAAGCTTTACATCGCTACAGAAAAGAGAAAAAAGATTTATTTAAAACGTCAGGTCTGATAGGGTTAGTATATAATGAAATAAGTAAACAATTTTAACAATTAATATAATTAAAAATTCGCTCTGAAGTAGTATCAACTTTTGAGCCCATAGAGGAAGCATTACGTTTGGATAATAATTTCTTTCTCTTTAGTTTTTTTTTTAATTGAAACTTGATTCGACCTCGAAAAATAAAAAAAAATGTCTGAAATTATTATAGAAGAAAACTTGATCTTGTCATTTAAATTTAAAATAAAAGATAATTATTCGGTTACGTTTAAATTAATCTTAATCAAAAAGCCTTAATCTAATAGATCAGTCGATTTATCTATAGACTTGATATAAATTGGAATAAATATACATAAAAAATCTCACCCATATCCGAACAATTTTGTAGGACATTATATTAGATATGTATATTCCCCTTGAAATATATATTTTTTAAATTATTTTTTTATTTGATTTGGTCACTACAACAAAGCTTCGTCTTTGCGAAAGCAATTGTGTAAAAATTAAAAATATATATTATGGAATTATAGAATCAACAAAAAAATTTCAAAAGCTACCAACCTTCGAAAGGTCAATGAAAGTTCAATTAAAATATTATTCATTCATTTTCAATAAATTGAATTTAATTAATTACTTCGCACTTTTATCTAATTAATTCGCATATTGAAATTGAAACTATATTTATTTTCTCCATTGCATTTTTATAGACAGGGAGAAGAGTGGTATGAATTTCGCACTAAGGTTAATCAACCTATGATGCAACCTCGCACAATCAAGCCACATGTATCCCAAATTGATGAAGTCACTGGTGAATTTATTGAAAGAATACGAGAACTTAGAGATCCCGAAACTCTCGAACTTCCTCCGAATTTTAATAATGAAATGAACAAATGGTCTCTAGAATGTATGTAACACAGAACCACCTAACTTCTTCGGACACTGTCCAAAATTCGAACATGCAATTTTCTTAGCTTCTACGAAAACTAAAAACTCAAAGCCATACATCATGTAAATTAAGCAGATTTTGATTTAAAAAATAATTTAAATCTAAGTAAAACATATGTGTCCAAAATTTGGGCCAGTGTCCGATTTTGGGTGATTTTGCGGTAATATAAATACTATACTTTAAAACTTATGAAATGTTTTAATACTTTTCTAAAAATTTTCTAAAAAACCATTGTAAATTGCCTATACTACCGGTTACTTTAAATTTACAGCGATATGCGCAATTGCATTGGACCACCGGATGGGAAGTTTGAAAAGTAATTTAGATCCGCAGTCAGAACCGCAACAGATGATATCTGCAGTGCACGAAATGTTTGATCTCATGTATGAATTGGAAATTCTTCCCTCTCCATGGAAATACTACAATACAAAGAAACTTAAAAGATTTTATGAAGTTTTAGATCTCCTCTATGGGTTTGTCATCTATCATTATCCTATTATTTTTTTTTTATTTGTTTACTGATGCTGTCTTTTTTTTATAGAACGGCATCGAAATACATTAACGATGCGCAGGGAAGGAAGAATAATGAATCGAATTCTCAGGAAGAAAGTATGCTACAAAGGCTCCTCAAAATCGACAAACAAGTAGCACACATTATGGCAATGGATATGCTTGTGGCTGGAGTTGATACTGTTCGTAAAAATTACCTAATTAGCTAAACTAATTCAGCGATATATAAATATTTCTTCCAATCCAATTTCAAATTCTTATCTTAATATTTTAAGACTGGAAACTCAGGGGGCATGATACTTTATTACGTTGCAAAATATCCTGAAGTACAAGAGAAATTACGTGCTGAAGTAGATCCTATTTTGACTAGTAAAAATTCTCCAGTTACCTTTGAAGTCTTGAATAAAATACCATATGTCAGAGCTTGCATCAAAGAAGCTTTGAGGCTCGCGCCAATTTCAATTGGAAATATGCGAACAATGGCGAAAGATGTTGTGATTGGCGGTTACAGAATACCAAAAGGAGTAATAACAAATATTATATGTTACACTAAAAATAATAGTTATCTCCTACTATTTTTACCTGACGATTCCTTTTATGTAGATAAACGTATTAGCAACGCACTCGGACATTTCTAGAGATCCAACACAGTTTCCACAACCAGAAGAATATATTCCTGATAGGTGGATAAGGACTAACAAAGGACCTCTTTCATCGTCCAATGCGCATCCTTATGCCTATTTGCCTTTTGGTTTTGGACCCCGAACTTGCATTGGTAGACGATTTGCTGAATTAGAAATGATAACTCTCTTAATGAAGGTATCAAATTTTATTTTCTATAAAATATAAATAAAACCATCCAAATTTCGGACAATAATAACCAATTTTTACAGATCATTCGAAATTTTAAACTGGAATGGCATCATGAACCAATGCAGAGAAAGAGTCTCTTTATAAACACCATGGGTTCTCCCCTTCAATTGAAAGTAATAGATAGATTAAGTTAATTTGATATGCATTGTTGAGCCCTTTAAATCCTAATCAGTAAATATATAAAATAACTTAAAAAATTGAAAATTCACTATTTCTGCAGTATTTAACATAAACTAATTATAAGTTTAAGTACACGTGTAGATTGAATATTAGGGCGTATCGAAAAAAGAAAGTTTCTTTGCGCCAAGTTCTCATAGCAAAAGTTTCATTTAAAAAATGCCTTCTGTCTCCACCACGTAGATATAGTTATTTAAAAAAAAACGATGCACTTCTTTAAATTTGCACAACAAAAGAAATTTCTAACTGTATAACGCTAATTCTATTAAAATATCTTTTACCCTCCCTAATTGGCTTTGAACTTTCAAAAAATCTAAAAAGTCGACTTTTTTGCTATTTTCTTAGATTTATGATAAGGTTCAAGCCTATTTGACCATGAAGCATTATTTTTTTTATGAAACTTTAGGGAAGTATCGACTATTCTTGTACGTAAATCTAAGAAGTTTTACTCAATTTTCAGCTTCTGAACTGCTTTATGTTACTAAATTCGACGCCGGTCGCTTTCAAATTCTCGATCGTTTCCCGGTTTTTCTCGTTCAATAAAATTCCCGGTGATTTCTCGTGTTCTAAATCAAATCGCTATCCTGATTTTGATCTCTTAAAATATTGGTATCAGTCAACTGGCTCAAAATAAGCACAGCTTTTTTCTATGTGCCATATAGAGATTGATATAGAGATCGGAATTTTTTAATGTGATTATGTTGTCGAATAAATTCATGCATATATCAAAATGTCAATATAACTATTCAAACTTATTGCGTATACAAGAGATTTTGGGGTAGAAAGTACAAAGCGGGTATTGGTAAATGGTACTATAGGCTGGTTTTCAAACTGCCGTCAATCGCTCTGTCATCATCGATCAACCCCTATCATATTCCCGTCCATTCATATTCTGAACAAATGGAAACCCCTCTAGAGTCTATAGATTAGGTGCCTTCTGGGATTCGACCTACTTTTTGACACATGTCGACTGACCTATACTGATAAAAAAGATTTTACGGTTCCAAACGTTATTCTACTGCCTTTTGCACAATTGAGCTCGAGGGAACACGTGGAAAAGACAGATAAATGGAGTAACAAACACAAAATTCATAATTAAATCACATCTATAAAACCTGAAATAATATTTGGAATATTTAGTTGAAAATTGACAACATCATTTCACAAGCATTATACATATAGATTTTTGATAATATTTAGTAAAGTGAAGCAGTATCAAAAGCGGAACTGGAGATTAATTAATAATAAGAGATTTAATTAAGGAATGGCACGGCGCTCGTCAAAGTAAAGGTCGACTTATATTATGCGGACAGCAGACTCGAATTATTCGCGCAATCAAGTCACACTCATGGTCTGAATCTACCAACTTCTGGCGACTTCATCGCCGAGATACGATAGCTCAAGAACCATCACCAGCTTCGAAAGTTTCTCCTTCCTTCAACAATGAAATGAATAAGTAATTTATGAAATGGTACATACGCGAAAAGCATAAGTTTTCTATATTAATTTGCATATTCTCTATCTACTTAATCGACTTTTAAATCATGATTCAAAATATTTAAGTATAATGCAATTCATAAATTAGGGTGAATTAAAAAATTGTTTATCGAGGCAAAGAGAAGACTCTGCGTGTCTTGCAAATTTTTCGCGTTTTCCAGCAGGCACGTCGTCTAGTACTTTAATGTAAGATATCTCTAGAGTCATTACTCTCTCCACTGGGATTTACCTACTATCCCAAGGAAGAAGATATAATAAGTTATCCTATACCAGAAAGACATATGTTCCTCAATTTAAACATGCGAGTCACGTAGCGAGCGAGTCTGTTTAATTCCCTGGACGAGCTGAAAGTCTGAGGCCTCAATCAGCCCTGATGAACTTGCACTAACACCTGTTTCAAAAGGTGAAAAGGGCCAAGATGCATACATAACGTCTTGCATTATTCAATGGTATAACGCTTATGTAATTAAGCAATTTTGATTAAAATTTTTATTGTCTCGAATTTAATGATTTTCGTTCATAGATTGAAAGAGACACAATGACTACATATTCAAATGGGTAACATACAAATGTATTCTAATTCATGATATGCATTGTAATGTCATTGTCCACATGTACAAAATATTACGCTTCAAGCTTCCAACTCTAATACGAACGTGTACGACCTATGCACATTGCACATAATCAGTGTAGGTACAACCGAACTGAATTTCGCTAGAGGTATTTAGAACCATGCGTTAATCTTGCATTTACAAAATTCTTCCAATAAAGTCAATAATGTGCTAAATTCTATTCTGTATGAAGAAAATGCGAAATTTTATGCGGAATTTTCTGCCTAGACAATTTTTTCACTTGACAATTTAAATTTTTCGTCATATATCGCCACGTGCAGTAATTTGACAATCCAAATATGCAAACAATGAGTATAAGAGAAAAAAGTATTAATGCCCAGAAAAGAGCGAAATGTTCTTTATTTTAAATCATACTAATTAAATGCAACATAGTTAATTGCTGAGATGTCGCAGAGCCAGTTATTCCAGACAGGTATAAAATATGAGTTTTAATTAAACGACTTTTATAGATATGACCTCTTCAGCATATCACATATATACATATATTCACTCGAATTTCGGTTAACGAATCAGTTATTCAAAGCTTCTCGTTATATATAGGAATGGGGAAGGACACAAAATAATCTCAAATACTTTCATTACCATTTCATTATTATCTTATCTTCCCTTTCCGTTTCCAGTTATGAAATTGCACACGCATGTAATAACTTTTCTGCTTTTTTACTTCTCTATTTGCTAACTATACTCTAAAAGTAATGTTTATTTTGAGGATTTCTGAATAGAAATAATTTCACAAGTAGACATTTCTAGGTCTATAAAGCTATCGTCGCATGACAGGAAGCAGTTTTTGATTAATTAATGATCATATCAAAGAGTCACGCATAGAACATGACGTAACTTTTACTGAGTGCCGAAAGAGGGCTTTTGTCTCCTGAACAGATATAAGCTTTCAAATCAGCGCACACTCAGGCTTAGTGGTGAAAGATTATCTTTCCACTAATAAATGATGCCCTCAATTAAGCTGCCTGCACAATACGCTAATGGATATAAGCTTTCAATGTATCCCATTGCGCAATATGCACAAATCGCATTTTTTCTATAAAATAACTTTTAGAATTATATTTACCGAAAGTTTCATTTTTATGTTTTATGATTCAAGTTTTTTATCAAGCTCATCAAGTTTATAAAACTGTGAAAGATAAAAAGATGGAATGTTATAGTCAAAGTTGAAAGACAAAAAAACTAGCTGTGAAGTTGTATCAAATTTTGTGTTAACCAACCATATATTAGATATATTCCCATTGAAATATATTGAAAAAACATTTTTTTTGGAAACTGGATTTTCTCACCACTACACGGAGAGACTTTGATATCAATATTTTTTTTTATTCTATATTTATAATTAAAATAAAATATAAGAATGTAGGGATAATCGAGGTACGAGATGGTGGTATTTCTGTACGCATTATTATAAACTTGAGCGAGCTAAAATTAGTATAACAAGTTTTATAAAAAATATCGTCGAAACAAAATATTTTAAGTAAAATAAGTTATATAAGAAATGTACGAAATTTATAATATTCTAAATAAAAATGCGTATTGAAATAAGAGCCACGTACTAGTCTAGTAATACCTGCAATTCTGCAATTGGTATTTGCGAGAATTCTAAAAGACTACTATATAAACGCCCGAAGAATTCCGAGCTCTTATCAGACCAGCTGACCGACTGACTGACCGACGGGCCGACTCTACTGTCTACACTCTACTCGGTTCATGTAACGCGATGGGCCAGGAGAGAATGTTTTTTCTTGCAATCGAATTTGGTGAAAAATGTCTCTTGTTCTTTTGCGATACCCCTCATTCTTTATGAGAAAAATTTTTAAATTACACATTTTAGGGAAAAAAATTCACCCGGCATAAGAGTCTAATCTTTTTACTATTTCTTCCAATTTTTCTAACCGTACCTCGATTATCCCTAAATTCGTATATTTTATTATATCAATTATGGACATGCGATAAAAGAAATATTAATACCAAAAGTCTCTCCGCATAGAAAGCTTCCTCTATGAGAAAACATAACAGAGAAGTAAAGAGCGATTGAGTTTCGCGGATAAAAATGGCAAATCAATCATAGAAGGGCAAACGGTAGAAGAATCACCCCTTTAAGAAAATCCCCCAAAGATCAATAGGTTTAATGGAGCGTATTATGATTTCCGCCAAGGCAATGGAAGAAGACCCAAGTCGGTGGTTTCCGATTTCCTCCGACGAAATGAAAATCGGACAAGAACTATAGGAAGTTTGAATCGACTAAGAAAATAGGAATTTTCTTAAAGATTCTCCAAGAAGAATTATCAGTGCACGGTGAAGTTTGATTTTACTTTATACAGAAAATTTACACTGAATTCTCAAGTTGGATGGCATCCAAATAGATTATTTTCAACGAAGAAATAATTTACTCTTATTAAATAATACAATAAAAAGAAGTTTTGGAAATACATGATATGAATATACCCTTATTTGGGGGTAAACAGCCCTTAAATGAATAAATTCTTAAATTGACACTTATATTGAACTACAATTTCGGCATTTTGAAGCATAAATCTTTTAAGTTAATTAAAAGTAGTATTATATATGAGAGTAATGATATTATTACATCCTTAATAAAGGGCTAATCACTCTTCGCATTCATAAGTTGCTAATTAAATCATTTAAACCTAAAGAACATTCCTTGTGAGTATAATACACTTTCAAATTTCATCGCCTAATAAAAAAATAGTGGATATAAACCCAGGAATTTCACAATTCAATATTATGATATTGACCTAGAATGGTGTCAGCGGAGAGAAACTGGATTCACTAAAAAAGTTATCAAAGCTCAGTGAACTGAGAGATGTAACAGAAAAATATTTAAATACATTTAAAAACAAATTATTCTCATATCAAAGAGTATTTTTAAAAACCAGCTTTGTAAATGATATCTATGTTATCTATCCTTCCCATCTTAATTGACGCTTAGCCGCATCAAATATAGAAAATCAAAATAGAATAGGTACGCTATTTAATAATAATAAATTATCCATAATCTTTAATAATTCAATTAATAATAAAAAATAATCATTTCTGTCATCCAAAATCAATTCTACACTGACTAAAAAAGCCTTATCATGTTCGTTCCCTCTCAATTAAAAAAATGCTTTTTTTCTCCTAAAAATAAAATTATGCCTCTGTAAATTTGTAACAATTTAATTACGTCTCTTGTATCAGTAAACTGTTGTCAATAAAATTTCTCTCGAATAAAAGCATTCTCCCAAGATCTTTTTCCAATAATAAACGCATCGTGGCATGCAATACCTGAGACTTCGCGATCAAACCATCTATTTTTTCTTTCGTGTCTTTCGTCGACAGTCGCTCGTAAAACCCAAGATGACTCTGACCCTCACATAAAAAGAAACTATTGACACGTGATCTTGAGTCGTTTCGCGATGCATTCGTTGTTAGTTTGATCCGTTCCAGCATTTCCTATCTCTTTCAAGGTGGCTATGGTATATCTAGAACCAATTGGTCGATCGATACTTCATTTTCTGGCTCGTTCCCGAGGTGAAAAAGCCGTTCCGGCCGGTTGCCTGTTCACTTCGGGGATGGAGTCACTTAGAATCGCACACGGCACCCAGAGAATTTTTCCAACTATTTATTTATCGACTGGAAAGTCCGACCGTCCGATAATTTTCGACTCGGATGGAAAAACGCGTTTAACTTATTGGTCCTCTGGACATTAATTTTACTCCGGGTGTCCGCTCGATTCGGACCGACAGACCTAACACCCCCTAAACCGTCTGCCCCTAACAGTGAACGAACCGTACTAAGCTTCCGGTTATTGGAAATCGTGCGCCGACTGTAAAGACGATAGAAATAACGTTTTCAGCTCTGAAAAACATTTCCGGAATCCCTTTACTGAAACTGAACAGGTATCAGGATATCAAACGGAAGTAAATAGACCAGCGAACTTTCAGAAGGTCTAAAGCGATTTAAATTAAAGTGTTTATAACCGTAATCCGGCTTAAAACTGGAAAATGCCATTTATTTCTTGAGTAAAACTGAAGTAAAGCTTCTATCTAAATCCTTAATATGAGTAAAAGAGAATTGGATATTGAAAAAGTTTTCATAGAGCATAACTTCGTAATTGAGCTGCAGGACAACATGTTCTACAGATTAACTCAAAACTTCTACTATATTAAAATTCAGGATAATAACTTTAATTTAATTAATTCTATCATTCTGAAATAATTCAAATTCACTCCAGAATTTGTTAAATCACTGCTGCTCGCGGCAAAAAATCTTGACAATTCGTTTTCGTGGGGAAACAAAAGAGCATTCCGCATGTAATCAGACAAAATTCCAACTTAAAATAATAATGGCATTTCAGAAATGTGAAAGCTGTACTCTAACTTTCAAGTTGTTTTTGTCTGAGTCGCATTTTTTACATTGATTTAGTGCACGAAAGAATTTTCGTAATACTCAAATTAAAGGGAAAAAAACATCGAATCGAAATGTCGATAGTTTTTCTTTAATTTTTGCACAGTTTTCTGTGTATTATACCAACGGAATGAAATATGTAATGATAATACTGCTCGGTTTGAATAATTCAACATTCGATACTACATGAATGAGTGAAATATAGCCTCGAAAAAACAAGCATTTATCATCAAATGTAAAATCCAAGAGCTATATTAATTTTTGCAACCGTTAAAAAATATAAAAGACAAGTCCATTATTATATCATCCCTGAAAGAAATACATTAAAAATGCGAATAACCTTTTAATAACGTGCTAAGATTAAAAGCGAATCAAGCCAGGAAAATGTGTTCAATTTTCAAAGAATCTAAAATATTAGAAATTGAAAATACATCCTAATGCAAAGTATAATAAGAAACTTTACATTCCATGCTATCAAAATTTTCCAATATAATAAAAAAATACCATCAGCGAGTTGAATTAAATACACGATTTTAACCTGAAATGTCTCATAAAGAAATAAATTATTGCATAAATAACAATTACGCAGTAAAACACTTTAACGAGTTGGTCACGTCACTAGTTGAAATTGCTCTTTTGGAAATCGTCATTCGTTGGGAATATTTGCAAACCATCTGTGATTTGCGCAACCCGCAAGTGATTGGAGGAAAATGACAATAGATTACCCGCGAGTTTGTATTGTAAAATTGTCGAACAGATTGAGCACGATCAATTGCGTGTACAGAAGCAGAAACAGCGAAAATATCGCCCATAAAATTTCCACTGATTTCACATGTTCCCCATATTTTTGACTACTCATGGCAAAATTCTAGGCACAAGAAATAACTTCGATTGTTTGGAAATAATCAAACGAATAGAGGTCCTCGAATCCAAGGTAAAAATGTACTTCCTTTTGCTAAAATGTCTCCTCACATTAAATACAATTTAAAGCATTAGGGAAGAACGCATGAATAAGTCAAGAATATTGGACTCCATTCTCTCAATTGTGGCGTAAAATTGCAGCCGATGAAAATTGCCCTCAATTCGCATCGCTTCAAGCGAAGATAAAAAGTTTCGAACGGAAAACAATTAGAAGGTCCGCGTCAGATAGATTTAAACACACTGTAATTATTCAAAAAAATTCCATTTCCTTCCAAATGATTTCCGTGTCGAACAGTTTATTTGCAAATGAATACCCACAAAATTCCAATTTAAATCATATTATCCAATCCTTATAAATAGTTTTACGTAAAAAAAAAAAGACTTTTTTCGGATGAAATAATAAAAAATAGTAACTTTTTAAGTAAAATATAGTATATAAGGGTATCTCATATATGTAAAAATCCAAAAGGATGTAAATTTGTGAGAAAATTACAATACAATAATAATTTTTTAAGTAACGCGTTAACTAAAAATAGTGAGATGAAGGTTCAATAAGAAAGATGATTTCTTCAAGACCATAACATCTACTTCCGGACTAATTACATTCGTATACAATATTACAATTAACTACTAATAGAAATAACAATTCTATCCATAAAAATTGCAATACAATAAAATTGCAACACCAAATTGGAATGTTTAAAGACTTAAAATATTTATAAATTTTCTGTAAAGTTGTGTAGATTAAAAAAAATATCCATAGTCACATAAAAAAGTGATATTGATAGAAAAGATCTAATTAACTATTAAAAACATCAGTACCACAGCAATATTTACCACACAAAGATAAAAAGTTTTGTAACAAAATTTTCAACTCACAGTGGGAACAATATTACATAAAATTCTTAAGCTGTAAGAAACAATAATAGCACTTTAATTTTATTATTTTTAGAAAAGAGAAAATTGCACATTTTGATTGTGGATTTGTGACTGAAATAACTCAAGCCACTTATCTAGCGATTAAAATAAGGTGATGTGTAACAGGATACAGTAATGTCTTTCAACTATTATATTTACGAGAACAATGAGACAAAGTTATGTCGTAGGATTTCTCAACAACCTCAATAAATCAAGGTCGCTCAACCGAAACACTTCGAAAAATGCAAAAAAGACGATGATTAATACACAGAGTTGCTACAGAAATCTGTTTTAAAAATTCAATAATTTTTCCAGATCTTCTAGATCTTGTAATAACCATGATACATTAATGTATCCTGCCCCTTTGAATAAAAAGGTATCCTGTACCCGTTGGATAAAATCACAGCTGAAAATATCTTGTACAGTATTTTTGTAAATCCTCCATAGAAAATGAACAGTCAAGTACTTGTGCATCGCAATTTATAAAAACGACTAAATTCGTTGTTTAACGCAGTGGAAAGTGTAGACATATAAATTTTAGAACTTCTACGCAGTTCGGCACGTTACTTGTCATCCAACAATCATTAAATTTAGACAAAGGCAACAAATTATCACTTTCCTCTCCTTGAATCCCAGGCAAGTTGAATAGCCCAAATGGCTAAAGGTCTCATGTAACCTATTGCTCGATATAACTTGTTCTCGTAAAGTGCTTCCGGTGTTTCAAATCCCATACCGATCTTCTCGTAAACAGTTCGATAAACTCCTTCCGCTGTCTGAAAACCCTCCTTAACCATTCCCTAAAAAACATTATTTATGCATGAACTCGACTGTGGAGATGTGAATCTTAGTTATTAAAGTTTCAATACATTGAAACTCACTTCGTGTATCATTAAGGCCGCAAGGCCATAAGTCACGCCTGTCCACATTTCCTCACTTTGCGGTGTCACCGAATCTATTCCACTCGAGGGCATATACCCGTTTACTGCTCCTTGTTGTCCGTTTTTGTACTTCATGACGTTATTCTTATAAATGATTTCCAATGACGACTTTACTTTATCTTCAGGGAAAATCTGCAATCAAATAAATTTCGATTAGAATATGTTCTAAGTGAAATTTATAATAATTATTTAAAATCTCTTAAAATGCCAGAAAATCCTTTATAATCCTTCGAATTCGTCCATCAGTAATCTAAAAAATTATTTAAAAATAAAAGAAGTCAAAAACATAAATTTTATGAACCTAATCAGAAAGAAGAGCTTTTATGAATTTTATTTTAGATACGAAAAACTTATCCCAACTGCAGATACTTTTTTTACTATTTGCATGGCAGTATTATATAGATATGTACATAAATATGTATAAGAATAAACCCACCTCGTGCCTGAAACCAGATGCTCGTAAAAACCAATGGCCACAAAGTTGGTCGCTCATAATGCAATTTCGATGTTCCGATTTGCTACTATCGAAATTATAGTATTTTCCTAAATAGACACATTCATTTTTCAGTATCAAAATCGAGAAAAAAATTAATATAACCATTTGAACATATTATCTTAAATAAAATATAATTACGTTAATACAATGTAATTAATTGAAGAGTTTTCTACAATATTTTCTACTATTTACTGAAAAAGTAGAACAAAGTACAATAAAGTGCAATAAGTAAGAATAAGTGGAAAGAGAAAGATATTTGGAAAAAGTTTGCGACTTGCCATTCCATAGTTTCTCCTGAAAAGCCGCTTTTCCCTTCTCTAATATTTCCTTATACCTTTTCGCATCATCATCGTCCCCCAAAAGCACGGCAATTTTCGAAGCGCAATAAAGTGAAGCGAGCCATAAACTTCCGCAATAAGCACTAGATAAAGAATCGGGTGCAGTTAATTTCATAAGAACCAAAAATTATATCTATAAGTATAATTATCATACTCAAAGCATGAAATTCATTATAATATTTCTATACCTTGAACCTTTCATCACCCAAGTGTCGTAAGTTTGATCGGGAAATCCCCCATTTTCAATTAAGCCATCGTTATCCGAATCGAACAAGAAGCAGTGATTAAGAACCTACCAAATGATTAATAAAATCGATAAAATCGCATTACTTGTTAACATTCAATTTTGTTATAATTCTTCTCATAGTTTTTAGATGATTTTTCACCTTCTTAATCGTTGGCCAGAAATCGATGAGTTGCTGAATATTCTTATGCAAAGCATAATCTCTATAACAACTGAGAACGAATTTCGGATTCAAATCTCTCCATTTCGACACGTCATGAATATTATACGCATTAATTAATTTAAAAGGCTCCTCCTCTATTATAAACAGAAAACATAATGCATTAGCATAATGAAATTTTTCAGAGCGGCCACTCAAACCTTTAAAACAAAAACTTTCATAGCGTTGTTCGCTTTGGGAATAGAAATTTTCTATAAACTATTATAAATCAATTAATCAATTCAACAACATTCTTTTGTTTATTTACACGACTATAAATTCTTCGTTTTTATATGTGTACTTTTATAGTTTAAATAATTAAATCTACCCTGAAAAGCAATCGACGTTTTTAAACCTATACGAGATTAAATTCTTACCAGGATCACCCATGTCATGAGGAACCGAATCTTTGATTTTTCTAGGTTGTCTCATTCCATCATATAAAGTAGTCCATATCTTAGAATTTTCCATATGTACATTATCTCGACATTCATATTGTAAACAAGCTTGTAGATTAGGCCAGAGTTGTACTAAGGCAAATGCAGCATAAAAATGCACATCGTAAGTATTGTACATTCTGTACTCCTGACCCTCTAAATAAGCGAAACGACCATATTCGATCCTGCATCGAATAAATATAGATTCAATTTTTTAGAAACGGATATCTATCTAGAATTTTTCTGTACATCCAGACTTCATAGGACAAAATGCTCTCAAAACAGGATAAATAGGGGAATTTTAATATGAAATTAAATTATTTAAATTTTTACTAAATATAAAAATTTTTAACTAAAAAAATTAATCTTCAACAAATAGAATTAATTTTTAGATGAAATTAGTTGAATTTTCTTATGCGATTTTACTAATTCAGTCTGCATTTTAATGAAAAAAGAGGAAAAAGGGGAATTTTCTTTAAAAGTTGGGAAAAAAGAGGAATTCTTAATAAAAGGGAAAAACCGAGGAATAGGAGAAACACTGTGAAGCCTGCGACGAGTACGTGTAATAATTATAAGCGTTCGTATTTACCGAGGATCCATTGGCTCAAAGTCATCAGTTTCGTCTGCTCTGAGCCAAACAGTCCCTCCATCAGTAACGTAATATAGCTCATTAAATAAAGCTGACTTGTACCAGTCAGGCAATTCCATATCCTCCAAAACACTCTGCTGCCACCGAAATATATCCCTTTCCCATAATTTGTAATGTGATAAGGCATAGCGAGCAATTTCAGGAGAACTCGATCTTTCGGGTTCATAAAAGAACTTGGTATAGTACCTGTTCAAAATAATTTCATTTAATTATTTGCATCTAGTCATCTCCAGTTTAACGATAATTAAACGAAAATAGGTTAAAAATATATTTTTTAAATTAATCTCTGAAACCTCAAATATTCCCGCATTTTACAATGAAAATGTACTTTCGGCATATCCCAAACCAAACTAAATTCCAATTCAGCCTTTTCATCAGATTTGACCAATACACGACTACAAACAGCAGCGGCAATTGGATGTTCTGCAAAATTGAATTCTTTAGAATAGTGAAATAAAGTTTACAATGTAAAAGTAAACTCTTAACAACTTGTCTTAGGTGACGTTGACACCGAATCTTCTTTTAAAGTCCCTTCAGCTTCAAGATCATCCCAAATACTCGCTCCATTTCCTAGTGGATCAAAAGAAATTTTTCTTGTAACATTTACATCCTTTTTCGACCTTGAACTTATCGCATATGTACATGGCGTTCCTCGAATTTGCTGATGGATCATTACGCCGGAAATATCGTCATCAATATCGGCAATTTCAAAACGCTCGCTCCATTTGTCGCCTGAAATGATCTTGACTATATCCCTCATGACATAAAGAATAAATTTATTTGCAGTCTTCAAAAAGAAAACTCCTAGGGATTTACCTCGACTATCTTTTACGTCTCCATTTCCACTTTGAAAAGTAAACGTAATGCTGATATATAAATCTTTTCCAGACTTATTTTCTGCGCTCCAGATAAAAACAGCACAAGGCAAAGAACTGTCGCAGTAATTATGTGGAATCACAGGAGAAATCTGACGGCAAACTAATTTTACAGCGGGTTCTTCTATATCGTATTCGGTCCAAGATCGTGGATATAAGGCAGTGTAAGAAGCTCTTTCGCCATTGAAGTTCCATTTCCATTGCTTCAAGTATTTCGTGTTCCTGATATCAAACAAATGTCGACCTTCAATTAAAGACTTTTACTCCCGCAATCAATAGAAAACTAAAGAAGTCTTTCAAATCCGCAGGTGAATGATCAACTTTACTTTCTGAGCTAAAGAGCATCAAAGCATCGGAAATTCATTAAAGCGTAGTGTTCAAAAGCAGATTCTTAATTTAATTAATTTAAGGTAAAACTATGGAAGAGGTAAGTTTGGAAAATAATTTGGTTATTGTAAAAGTACATTTATGTAATTGTTCCAAACAATGACTCTTACTTGTGTGTGGATAAAACCTGATTATAAACGACATTTCCATCAATATCTCTCATAGTAACGATAAATTGATTGCCGATAACTGTATGATATTTATAAATTCCTGGCTCCAGCGCGTATCGGCAAAATTCGCCTTTGAATCCACGACCAATCGTGCCACCCCCAATTCCACCAATCGGTACACCTAGCATACATACATATATATATATATATATATACATTAATGTTTAACATCACGAACGGTAAAGTCGACTTTACTTTGCAGGATGGGGCTCTTGAGCTCAAATACGGTATCGATTTCGCAGATAGAGGTAGAACTTTGTAAACGAAATTAAAATAACATGCATAAAATTCGATATTTCTGTCAGGATTATTTAAAAATTTTATTGGTGCTTATTTGTTATTTTAAAAGTTTCTGCAAACTTTTTCAATTTTTTAAAATACGTTGAAATCCCTTCATTCTTCTGTAAGTCTCTTAAAAGCTCTTGAAATTTCACAAATTCACCTAAAATATCTTGAAATCCTTTAAAATCATTCTAAAAGGGTTTAAAACGTTTACAAAATATTCAAATTCCATGGAATTCATTAAGATAAATTTTAAAGAAAAATAATTGAACAAAGTTGTGAAAGAATAGTAGCATCTTACCGTATATTTGTAAGCCAGTTTTCGTATTTAAATAATCCATCAAAGGTATCCGACCTTTTCTTTTCATTTTACGATAGTACATCATATATCTGAAAATATAAAAAATTTTATTATCTTTAACATACACTTGCATAATTTAAATTAAAAAGATAATTTTATAAACCATTGCTATATGTTTTTCCTCAACCGGACTTTCCTACGAATGATTTGAAACACATAAATCATAATTATATATTTCTTGCATTATCGACTGCACGTTCAACGATAAAAGCGGTCGCTAAAAAATACTTAGTGAAAAAGAATTGTAATTATAATAAATAATTCATAGATTTTTTAAACGTAAAATCCAACTGCAATTCACGTATTTCTAAACAAACACATGCTCTAACTTCATAGATTGCTACATAAAACAATAATAATGTGTAAACAAAGAATCATTTTGAAACTAAATTAAACAAAACTTAAAAAAAAATAAAGCGTATTTATTTTAGGTATAATTATTAAGAGTTTAGAAACTATAGCATAAC